>JARHVA010005535.1:190000-467500 GCA_037957365.1 Torreya grandis | reverse complement strand
GATAAGTGGATGCCAATTTTTTTAGTGGAATACAACTTGGAACCAATTTGAGTCACACTACATGAAGTATATAAGTTGATACTTGAGGATATAGAAAATGGTATCTATGATGAAGAGGAGGAAAAATAGTTTTTCTTTTGGAAGATGGTTTTCACTTTCCAAGTGTGAACCCAAGTCCCTTTTATTTTGTTGATGTATGTTCCCCCACCTTGATTATCTATAATTGTACATATAATTAGTTAAGATAAAAATAAAAAATGTATAAGTATTATTATAATAGGCTAGTACACAAAATAAAACACTTTGAGGCTACTAACATGCCAAAATCACACACTATAAACTTTTAGGGTATCTCCAACTTTTTGAAAATGAAAGGAAACATTTGTGACAATAGAGGTAGATAAATAGGTATCTAGAGAGGAAGGAAAAAAAAAGAAAAAATGGTTCAAATAAATTCATTTAGGTGATAAAAAACATATTGGTTCTACCCCCAATGCACAAAAAATTACTAGTATTAAGAAAAAAAGTCGCACCATCTTTGTCCCCTTATCCACCACCATAACCATACTATTTAATGTATGTTGAATCCTTATCAATTGGTGGGAAGTAGGAAAATTTTTATAATAATAAGCCATTAATGTATGAGCACTTAGATCAAACCAAAGTAAAATCTTGGACCAAAGAGTGGTGAGCATAGGAAACTACAAAGGCCAAAGCTAAAGAGGAAAAATAAAAATATAAAACATAAAAGGGAAATAAAGGGAGGAAGCTAGTCAAAGGTGGGGTTTCCAACTTCATGAAAAGAATCATGGGACACAACTCGACCATATCCAGGGATTTTGCTAAAGGATGGGATAACCATCTAGTTAGGATGAGAGGGATGAGCATTATGATAATGAAGGATATTATCAAATAATTAATTGGCATGAGCTCTGATGGAGTAAAATATTATAAAGATAAAAAGGAATGCAGAGGTAGTGAGAATTTTATTTAAATATTATATTCCAATTATCTCATCTCAAAAAATATTCCCCTAAGTTGACTTAAATAATAAATGGCTTGATGTTTTCCTTCAAATCATGAAGTATATCACCCTTGAGGGAAAACACATTATCCTATTCTTTCACCCTTTTATACTAGTGAAACATTTCAAGGGTCATATGATTAGTCTCCCCTTTTTCTTTTTAAAGTCCCTTGAAGCTTCTATTACTTCCTTCAAGGCTAATCCCTCATCTGAACCCATTCACTAGGGATTATTCTCCTTATCATACACAAAGGTGAACCCATTTTGGGAAAATATGTTAATGATATGATTGATGTCCATAGCAAAGGGGGGGGTGGTGGAATCAGGTGATGATTCTAAGGGGAGTCATTAAATTGAGGCTGGAAAGCCCCCACCTTCAAAAGAGAAGGATAATTATAGAAAAACCCCCATGGAAAATAACATAGAAGACAAATTTGAAGAGGTGAATCCCATAGCTATCATCCACCCTACCACCCCCAAAACAACAAACATATAGACATGAAAATTACCTTGGATAAAATCTAGACTAAGGAGATAATGCAAAACTTTCTATGAATAGAGCTGGTGGAGGAAATTAATAACTTGAAAGGGATATTTTCTTTTGAAAATGTTAAAATTGATACTGACAAAGGTTTGGTAGTAAGGGATAAAGAAAGTGGGGAAATTGGTGTCACTCCCCCCAACAAGAACAAGAAATAGAACATAGAGAAGAAGATGGAGCTAAAGAAGAGACCACTAGACAAGGAAGTGGAATAATGTCACTCTAGAAAAGAAAGAGTTTGACTGAAGAAACCTACCAGGTCCCGAATAAGAGGACTAAAGGCAAGGACAAAGAAAAAAACTAAAACTATAAGTATCAAACTAGTTGTATACTCTGACTCTAAGGAGTCTAAATAGTTTCCTTAGCTTTTCACCTCTTAGTTTCTTGTTGGAATCATTTTATATGGTTTTTTGATAGATTTTGGCTGATGATTATGTTCTGATAGTGGCTTGGATTTCCATAATTCTATGTTTATCTTATTTTATTTTATGTTTAATATTTCTCACCAATTTTTATATGGGCACTAGACCCCATTCTCAGTTATTAACCTTATCTAATAAAAAAGTTTGGCCCAAAAAGAAAAGGAATATAATAAAAATAAAGAGAAAGAGATGCATGAGGTGATAAAAAAGAAAGTGAAGGATGAACATGAAACCAAGGAAACTATGGAGAAATAAAAGGAGAACATACATAATAAAGAAGAACATAATATTAAATATAAGGTTGAAATATTATCCAATAATTTTATATTAAATAATAAATAAGACTTGCACAATAAAGAAGGGCTTAAAAGGAAAGCTAGCCAGGATCAAGCAACAAAGGATGTAGCAAATAAAACTAAGAGAGATAAAGAAGATTAAGAGAAGAATAAAAATGAATGAATGTTCAAGTAGCCTCAAGCCTAGAATAAATAATTAAAGAAAGCCATAAATAATTATAATATCTAATTGTGTCAACAAAAGGTACAACTATTGAGGCACAATGTATAGACACAATAGTTTTACACTTTATCATTTACAAATGTTTTTTTATCTTGAAAGAGCCTATTAAGTTTCAATCTCTATGAGTGCACACCTTAAAGGGTACACGAGGAAAGGGTTGGGAAGACCATTGGTTCTTCACAAGATTGTGGGTTAATTATATCATACGTAAACTCACTACCATTACCTAAAGCCACTACAAATCCTATTTATCTAACTCCCCAAGTAAGAAAACCTTTAGAGGGAAGATAGCTAGGGAAACACCATATTTTCATATTTGGTCAACTTGGTTGACCTTGTTAAGAAAGTTAAAGGACACGTTATAGAACTAAGTCAACTTGGATGACCTAGTTCAAGGCCTAACATTATTTTTTCTTAAAACTAAGTCATGCTGAATAACCTTTTGGGATAAAATTATGGAAATGTTAAGACCTATCCATTGATATAAATACCATTTTCATTTTGATCCAATAAGAGGAACATTTATTTTTTTCATTATTACATCTCATAATTCTACTACATCTACATTTCAAGGAGCCATTGTTTAGGGTTTACTTTAGAGGGAAGATAGCTTGTATTTTGGAAAGTCTTGGATGAAAAATAGAAGTATTTTAGCCTATAGCCAATTTATATAATGTAATTCTTAAAAATACACAATAATATAATACAAAACATAATTAATCAAGGGGAAGACTAAGACTTAACATGTTCACTCAAAGGTAATTATCTCTAAATTTTGCTAATTCATTTGATAGAAAGATACTACATAAAATAATAGGTTTGAATGTTTAACTCCTTGATTAGACTACCTATATACTTAAACTTAGTATAGATATAGGGTTTCATTTATTTTCCATCTTCCACCTTATGTGATCTAGCCTTCTATTTGCCTACCATGATCCTTGATTTTTTTTGTTTTAACCATCCCCATTTGTTGTATATGCTTTGATAACACTATATTAGTTTTATTTCATGTATTTTGATTTATCTAAGGTTATTTCATAGTATAATTTTCCTAAAGGCTTTGGATCCCTCTCCTTAAGTGATGTGTGATAAGTTATCCCTTAGTTAGGTTTAACATATCCAATTTGGTCATGCTTTTGATATACAAATTATTAAAATAAATGTTAGATGATTAATTTATCCAATCTTGTATTTACTAAGTAGGATAAGTTATAAATCTATCTTAATTTTTTGCATACATTCTGGTGAACCTGACATGAATCTAATCCTTCCATTTTTAATTTATAATCAACTAGGTCACACTAGTCAAATTAGTTTTAACCTCTACACACATATCCAAGATCTATAGTCAACTAGGTCATGCTAGTCAACCCAATTTTATCCTTTGTTTTTAGATTTCTCATTTGTAGTCAACTAGGTCATGCTAGTCGACCTAGTTATTTTATCTTTTTGTAGATATAGGACTTATAATTAACTAGGTCATGCTGGTTAACCTAGTTTTGTCCTCTATTTGAAGTGTTCCATATGTAGTTAACTAGTTCAAACTAGTTGACCCATTTATTTATCTATGTACCAATCTAGAATCTACAACCAAATAGATCACATTGGTCAACCTAGTTTTTTCCTTTGCTTGTAGAGTTTCATCTCTTTTTAAATAGGTCCTATTGGTTAGCCTAGTTATTTTACCTATTTTATAAGTTTTTATTTACAGTTAACTAGTTTAGGTTAGTCAACCTAATTCATTTATACAATCTTTATTTTTTAGTTTTAAGGAAACTAGGTCATGCTAGTCAACATGGTCTTATTTTACTATTTTTTATTTATCTTTTTACAGACTAAGTTGACCTAGTCAACCTTATTTAACCTCTATGTTTTCTTAAAATTATACCTTTGTAGAACTAAATCAAGCCTAGATAACCTAGTCAGTAGTTAGATATTCAACACTCTTAGTCAACCAAGTCAACTTGGTTGACCTAGTTATATCACTCAGGTTGATTCTAACCATCTTTATACTTCAATTTTTTCAACTATCTCAATTTGCCATTTCTATTTTTTAGTAAACTTACTTAGTATTTCAAATTTACACTTTATTTTTGCCAATTTTTTGGTTATGTAAAATTGTATCACATAATAAACTAAGTCGACTTGGTCAACTTAGTTCTATGTCTATTTTCCCTGCCAACAAACTAATTCAACCTCACTGACCTTATTTGTTCTGGCCTAGTTTTACAATAAAGTGTGTCAACTTATCTTATTAAGTTTGATCAATTAGGTTGTGTTGGATAACCTTGTTTTATTTATTTTACTTTCATCAAAAGCAAGGTAATTCAATTTATTTTGATGTTAATTAATCTCACTTTTGATTTGAAAAGAGTTGGATGCTGATTTATTTATTTTTTAAAATTTTAATTTTTTTGACACTTGATTTTCACCTTTATTTTCACTTTGTCTTGATTTCCCTAGAAACTTTGTACTGGTAGTTTTAAAACTACTTAGCTATTGTTGTGAAGGGTTAAAATATACTCTATTTATGATCTTTATCTATAATTTATATATATTATGGCATGAGAATATTTCCTCAATACTCATAGACATAATACATAATTAAAAATGGTCTTTAGTTTCCACATACCTCATGGTATTTTACAAATGCATAGGATTTACCTTTGAGTGAACCTTAAGAATCCAACCATACATTTGATAGTGTGGTGCATTGGTTAGTGTTTATCATCAAGAAGTTTCTTCTAGTTTTACCCTTAAAGCTAGGTTTAGTGGGCTATGGGAACAATACTTCTGCCATAGTCAACACTATAAAAAATTAGGGCCATTATAATCCAATGGACAAGAAATTATATTTAGGAGCCTACAATATCAAAAAAACCTTAGTATATCTTCCTGATCTTCTTTTTAGATAATTTATTATTATTAGTAGTAAAAAAAATCACATTTTTTGTTTGATTCTTATTATTCTCTCTTGTATTATAGATTGTATCAACTAACATTGATATAATTTTATGTTGTGTTTCAAAAAGATAAATCAATGTTAACCTATTTAAATTTGTGTGAATAGACTAAGTTAACCAAGCTTAACTTAGTATTATACACTATGTATACTTTACTTCTATTTCTAGACTACATCATCTAGTTTGTTAATTTTTTTCTAGATTCAATTAAGTAGACTAGCTTGACCTAGTCTACCTCTATATTTTTATACCTATAAAAATAAGTCATTAAAATCAACTTAGTATGATTTTAAAAATATATCTTTTCCTTCTTGTACAACTAAGTCAACTAGATAGACTTCATAGGATTTAAAAACTCTATCTTTTCCTCACTATATAACTAAGTTGACTAGCTCAACTTAGTAGGATTTAAAAACTCTATCTTTTCTTGCATGTGCAATTAAGTTGACCAACTCAACCTAGTAGGTTTTAAAATATATATCATTCTATGTCTATCCAGTTAGGTCAACTAAGTCAAGCCAGTAGATTTATAGGCTGTTAGTTGTCCCTATCTACCCAACTAGCTTGCCATAGTACATTTTTAGACTATTATTTCTCTTTGTCTACCTAACATGATTGACTAGCTCAATATAATAAGTTTGTAGACTATTAATTTTACCTATTTTCCCAACTAGGTTGAGCATATCAACCCAAGGGGCTTCCCACTTGATAATTTTATCTATACCTTTCACCATGCAGTATATTTTTGATGAAATTAAACTATAAAATCAAAATGATATGATGAATTTAACTAACCTTTCTAAACACCATCATTATCACCTTACTTATAATTTTTTATAAAATACAAATGTAAGTAATGTTTATGTGGCCATTATAATAAAAAATTATGGGTCACCTCTTTCCAAAACATTGGATCCACTTAACTATCCTCCAAAAATGTTTTTTTTAAGATGAGAGTTATCTCAAATATAATGTCAAAATGATACTTTTCATCAATAAAAAACCTCAACATAAAGGAAATGATACCATGATAATATTTAATCTCATTATGATACGTTAACTTTATTGTCCACCTTCACCCATACATAAATTGTTTATAGTTATTAGGGTAAGTCACCTTATGAATTTTTTCATGACCACTTCTTCCATGCCTTCACATTTTTGTACTTTTTTTTTTTACCTTACCTAGTATCTCAACTACTATGGCCAATTTTTCCTTTAACAAGTCTACTCAAAGTGCCCATGTTCATACTCAAGTTAATGATACCTTCAGTACATTTCAAACCACTTCTACTAGTCAAACCACTATTGATAATAATATTATAAGCCATGAATCAAATGGTTATTTTTCAAAATAATAGTTCAAATCAAATGATGCAAATGTAAAACTAACTTTTGAAATTAAAAATTCATCCTCAACCCACTTAATGGGGAGTGAAAAATCCTAATGCCCCCACCCCCTAGAGATGCACAAGGTAACCTTATACCTTAAACACCACTTCTTAAAAAGGCTATCAAACACTTACAAAATTAACCCTTATTTAAATTTCAAACATCAACATATGTGGTATTGTTTGTACTATCACTTATAATGTATATATTGATACTAAATTACATTTAAAAAAATTTAAAAACTTTTATAACGATTTAATTAAGCTAAATACCTTTATTTCCACTAAAGTTTTAGCTAAAACCTTCACAGGTAACACTTTGGATTGGTATAATTGACTAAAATCTCATACTATATCTAGTTTATAAAATATAGTTAGTGAATTAGAATAAGAATTCAAAACTAACAATATTTATGAAGACAACTCAGCTCACTTTATAAATTATAAATAATCATAATCTAAAATTTCCCAAGTGTTTATTAAACATGGAAAACCTTATCCAATAAAGTTAAACATAACATGTCAGAAGACAATCTCTTCCACTTATTCACTAATGCTCTTCATCCTAAATAGAAATATCATGTTAGGAATCTCTCCAAAATATTTATAAGAATCCCTTAACCAAGTGAAATTTCAATATTTTCTCATTAGATATTTTGAGCCTTCTCCTCTTCTTGTTGGAACTTGAATGCTTATGAAATGTAAAAATTGACATGCTACCAGTGATGGTGTTATAGATAGATATGAATCCATACACACTAGTAATGTTAGTATATAAATTGGTTCCAATGATGTTACTCTTTCACAAGCACTTTCATACAATAATTTACCACAACTTAGTTCTACATTTTCGTAAGTGAATATTGTAGATTCTCACAAACCTCTTTCCATATTGGAAATTCAAGCACATCTTTAAAGGCCTTCACCATGAGATGTTGACCCGACTCACCCTACCAAACACTAGTATGATCCACACCAATTTTGTTGGTATCATACAAGTTGGGGTCATTCTCATGAGACTTGTCACCAATTAATAAACTTTACTCTTGAATATCTTCTTGGTCCTAATTTTGATCACAAAATGCTAATTCATTAGTTTCAATAAGCTTATGAAGAGACAACCAAGGTTAATGAAACCAAAACTAAACATGATGACATTAATCAAGCTAACACTCATCTTAGTATTTATAAGGATCTTATTCATAATCATAAATCAATTACTATTATCACTACCAATAATGTCAAAACTTATGTTAATCCTGATTCTATCACTAATAATGAGAATGTTGTCAATATGAAAAATATAAGGAGATTAGTTATTATATCTATCAATCCTTATCCACATTATAACTATAATAATTTCCCAAATTTATGTACTATTCAATATTATTATCCACCTCATTTTTTATAACTTGTACATAAAAAAATAATTCCAACAAATCTAACAAGACAACCTACTCCTTCATCCACTATCTCACATATTTTTAATAATTTGGATAATCATTAAATTTCTATTGATGCAATTTATAGTCATAAATTATCATAAATTTCACCTCAATATAAATTACCTAAAACTTCAAATTAACCTAATTCTTGGATTTATTCACCAATTACAAAATATTCAAAATAACCAAGCATCAACCCAACCATGACACTAAAAACATTACTTAATTCAAACCATTCAAACACCCTTGGAAAAACCACATCAGATAAGACCCAATCAACTAATCCTTATCAACATAAATTTATATGCACTTCAACTCTTCTTTTAACTTATTTACATCATAATTAGGCACCTCTATCTAATATAATTAGAATTAGATATGATGAGTGGGATCCTATAGCATAACTTTCTCATATCCCATCTCAAATTAATTTTCTAGAACTCATGAAGACTTCTCATCATCATCATAATCATCTAATGCAAATCTTATGAAAAATGAAAATACTTCAACTACCACTTATGGGTCAAGAAGCCACTTTGTATGTGTCTGAAGCTAGTATTCTCCAATAATGTGAATAAATGTATATACACATTGAAAACAAAATAGATACTTCTCTCCCACTCAAATTTAATATCTCTTCAATGATTCCTAGCAAAATATTTATCCATGCAGATGATCCTTCATTATTCATTAGTGTGAAAATTAATGATATCCAAGTTAGGCATGCATTGATTGATAAAGGTTCTAGTACTTATGTTGCCTCCATTGAATTTATTAAAACACTTGGGTACTTTATATGTAATATTAAATCTACCCAAAGTATGTGTCAAGGCTATGCTAGAATACAAATGCATGCTCTAGGTTCTATTTGGATTCCTATCATAGTTCTTCTTATCACAGTTTACATTAAAGTTATGATCTATAATTTCCCATTATCATATAATATTTTACTTTGTCAAACTTAGACACACCAAATCAGATCGATAATCTTATCAACATGCCAATTTTAGTCATATAAAATGTTACTTGAGTGCAATGAGTGTCATTTGAGACCACCATACCCCTAGTTTAGCCCTAGACCTATCTTAGGTCCTCTTTCAATCCTTATTTATATTTCATGTGGTTATAACCCATTCCTAGACACTCCTAAAGTAGTCATAGACCTTCCCATAAGAATCTAGGTCCCCAGTGACCCAAATTTTACCACTTGGACACTAGTTTGCCCCTTTGGACACTAGTGTACTGTGCTTGTGACCAAAGGACCATGCTAGTGTCCCTTATCTATTTTAAAACCTAATGAATATATTTCCAATTATTAAGGAAAAATACATTTAGTATAGGCTCAAATCACATCCAAATAATCACTAGACTAGTATATATACATTACTTTTATCCCTTTACCCATTAGATGGAAATCAAATGCAAATACACACATATAAGCTCAGAAAAAAGTTGTCAAAATCAAGGTAATTAAGCTCTATTACACCCTACTTGTGCATACAACCATATAAAAAAGTCTTGAGCCTATTTTACATATATTTCTTATCTCAAGCCTCACTTAAAGCACTCAAGTTAATACTAAGAGTAATATTTACTTGCACTTGCACCAAGACTTAGATTGGGAGAACTACATTGGGATTGATCCCATCTCAAGGTATTGGTATGTAGGGAAATCTCAACACAATGGGGTTTTGAGGACATCTATCCTACCTAGATAACATCACACTTTTTTTACTTATGCCACTCAAATACCCTAACAATATGAAGGTCTAGGGTTTTTATATTAAGTCAATTAAAAGTAGGTCACAAATAGTGGATAAGGGTTTGTTCACATAGGCACAGGTGTCTTACACTTAGGAGAGACTATTCCTAGAAGCTTACATAGTTTTAAACAAGTAGACATTAGTGCAACATAGAGTACACTAGCCTAGTATGATACTATCTAAGGAATCACACTACTATATAAGAAGAGTTTTGAGACCTATTTCTAGGTTGTAACACTCTGATTAGATTTTACACTAGTTTCCAACTACTTATTAATTCATATCAATTAGTTTATATATAATTACATACTTGTGTGATTCATTAATATTTTTAATATAATCAATTAGATCAATTTATTTACAAATTAGTGTCTATATTTATTACATATTTCTCCCTTGATTTAATGTTCTATCACTTTAACAATCTAGGGTTTTAAACTCCATAAATCCCTTAAAAGTTAAATCATTTGGTGAACTTACTTTTAATACTACCAAAATAATAAACCTATATGTTTATAGGGTTTACATCCTTTTGTTTCTATGTTTAGAAATTAATTATAAAATCTTTGACCTGATTTATTATTACAATATTTCATAAATTAAATTTGTTAAAAGGTTCAAAATATACAACATTTTGTTTTCCTAATTTTAAACCTACAATGGTAAAATTTAATATCTAATTTGATGAGACTGATAAATAATTTCAAAATTTCATATCCAAGAATTCAAATATGCAAGATGACCTTTCCATATTATCCATGAATAACTTCAAAAGAACGCATCACTTGGCCAATATTATAACCCCATATATGCTAATATTATTATACCTAGTATGGGGAAACTCATATTATACAATAGCCAACTATAACTATGCAACCTTAACCATTGGAAACACCTCCTATGACTAGTATGCATTCCTCTTATCTAGATGTAAAATCCCTTATGCATGAGATCCATGATCTATAGGCTAAGGTGTTATATCTTCAATAGGGTGCTACTAGACTACCTCATGCCTTGGTTTATCATGTTATTATACATACACATTTAGCACAACATATAGTGGAAAATTCACTTCCATATGGAATCATGGAAACCAAACTTAATTTTTATGATGGTAAAGGTGACCTGGGGCACCATATACAGTATTTACACACACCATGTTTGGAATATGTGTCTAATGTTTGGATCCTCATGAAGTTAATCCCTCATAATTTAAAGGACTATGCATTATAATGGTTCTATGATCTTCCTAATCAATCCATTACAACATTCAATCCATTTGGATATATGTTTTTGGCACACTTTTCAATAAACATTAGTGATAAGGTTCCCCATGCTCAATTTTAACAATTAAAATAAAAATATAATGATCCAATAGTTGAATATATCTTATGATGTAAAACTATATTATCAAAGATGATGAGCCCCATGAAAAATAGAGAACTCCTAGACATATTCAAGTAGAGTTTATTACCAACATTACATGAAGCTATCTTATTCAATAAGTTCCCATCATTCAAAGATATTTTTCACATAGTGAAATAATGGGAAGTCATTCTTATCTCCATGGGTAAATTAAAGTACACAATTAGATCAGATTTAACTAATAAGAGTTCCAATAATCCCCCATACAAGGTAAAACTCAACGAGAATAAGAATGATTAAAAAACAATATTTAATGTAGCTTTAGAAGCACCCCCTCACATGGTTTTATCACTTCCTCGAAGGATACCTTTTAAAACTCTTCTTAAATCCCCAACACGTGTTCTCTAGTCACTCTTGGAATGCAATGTCTTACCTCTCCTTTCCATAAAATACATTGATATGACTAGGCATATTCCAAGGAATTATGATGCTAATGCATTTTACAACTATCATTGTGCACCATGTTATAATAAAAACAAAGGTATCATCTTAGCAAATAAGATATTAGTTTTTATAGAAGATAATATCATTAATGCCAACACTCTTATAGAGGCACCTAAAACACAACCATTGTAAGCAAAAACATTGGAAACATTTTTAGATCCATTTCCAAAATACATAACTAATGATATACCAAGAACTTTAGGTGTTCATTATAAATATTATGCACATCCACTACCAAAATATTATCATACTCATATAGTAGACACACATCCTATGCATAATATCATTGGTGTGTATCATACTATAATTCCATATAAAACTCTCATCACTTTCTCAGAGATGGAGATAGTAGATAATGAATCATATTTATATGCACTCTTTGTAAAATCATACATTGATTATCATACCATTCAAAGTGTCATGGTTGGCAATGGTTTAATCATTAATATATGCACTATTAAACTTATACAACACTTAGGTTATTCAGAATAGGACATTTCTTAGACATATATAATTATTCACAACTTCAGTGGCCATATTCAGATCTCCATATGGGAGATAGTACTACCATTATAGGTTGGGCCATCACATGTGACCACTATATTCATAGTTTTAACTAGTCCAAGCATATTTTATATGTTATTGGGTAGGCCTTGGATATAAAAAATTTAGGCTATCCTATATATTGTACATAAATGCATAAAATATATACATGCTAATTAGGTGTTTATAGTTTAAGGAATTCCATATGAGTATCCTTTACCTATTACACAACCATTAATACAACATATAATAGTTACCATTCAACACAAAGTCAATTAGCAAACATTTGATAACTATTAAGTCACTAGTGCATGTGAGGTATACTCTTATGACATCATCATGTACACATACTCTCCCATCGAGACCTATATTAGAAATACCCTTGAATTAGAGACATGGATTATAGAGAGCCTTTCTACCCCATTACCACATAGATCAATGTTAAAACATAGAGCATACACTACATTTACAACTTCTTATACTATATGGACTCCTAATAACCCTATACTTCATAGGCCTATTTAGTTAGATCTATAGATTCATAGTCCCACTCTATAGGTAGTTTCAAATAAAAATCACTTTGTACATCTGATTCCCCAATCTTATATTCCTCATCACATAACATGCATGATCACAATTTATCTCTTTGATACAAGACACATTTATTGTGATTCTCTTATGAGACTCATCGAGTAGTAGTATATTTCCTCTTGTACATAGTTTCTCTTACCTGTATACTTGTATATAATTTTATTTTAATGATTTATTATACATAACTTATATTTAAAAATATAAAAATAATATAATATGTTCAAAATATATAAAACATTCAAATATTTCTCACAAAATACAAAATTTTAGATTGTATGCATTTCCATGTTTACATTCCTTATATTTACCTAGTACTACATATGTTATCTATGCTAGTATAGTTTACTTTTAGCATACATACATGCTTCACTTGTTACTTTTTGAGTGATTAAAAACTACTATAGGATTTAATTCCTTAACAGAGATTTAGATATGATACTCTCCACCCATTAGGGGAATATACATAGATTCATTATTGATACATTTTCCCATTGGAGGCATCACATACGTAGATTTTGGTTTGATAGGTTACATATTTTTATAATCTATATCATAGATTTAGGATTGATTATATCATGATATTGATAATCACATACTACTCTGAGTTTTTTTACTATTATTAATATAGACTCATCTTATATACATCCTTGCTCTTATACAGATTTGTGCCACAAGTTTATGCATAATTTCATTTCTAACTTTTATAGTTTAGATTTTATTATGTTTATTTGATTCTACATCTACTTGAGGGCATTTGAATATGCTACTATTCTATGTCTCTACACCAATTTATTTCATTGTGTGTGTGCTTTGGACATGTTCCCATATTCTTGTGTGTGCTTTCTTGATTGTGTATATAAAGATTTAAACATGTCCTCCCATGTGGATCTAACCCAAACTTTCTTTATTTATGTGTATGTGTACAATAGAACATGTCCTTTTATATTTTATATTTCTCTAACTTAGTGACATGTGCCCATGCCCCTTATATTTTCCCCCCTTTGCCTACTTTATGTGCCTCATGTGTGTTATATGTATGCTTTAATGTATGTGTCATGACCATGAAACTTTTCTCTTTTTTGTTACACTTACACTCAGTTATAGATGTCATGAGGGACCTCATGAATTTCCCCTTCCTCCTTAGGTGCTTTGATAGACATCATGTCCCACCCCCTAAGTAGTTTACAGAGATTATATGCAAATTTGATACTGATATATAAGATTACATTGTTATATCTATCTTGACAACTTTTTGAATGTTAGATCTAACATACATCATGCATTACCAACTTATGCTTATATTATCTTACATTTAAATGTCATATATACACATTATATTGGTTTATTATGTAGATATCATATATGCTCAAATTAACACACATGTTACATAGTTTTTATTTTGAGGATAATTATTTCATAAGTTCAACAACTCTCCTCAAAAGAGGGGAAATTCACAAAAGTTTTTCATAGATATTAAGACACCCAGGTGAACTCAAACATAAATTATAGAGCTTAGAATTAGGAAAACAAAGTGAAAAATAGTAAGACAGATTAATTTTAGTTTGCATAGAAAAAACATGAAATGACATTAGTGTGGCATAGAGGACACTAGTGTAATGCATTATTATCTAAAGTACCACACTACTATCTGTTATCCCCATAAATAGGAAAATATAGAATATATATAAAGGTACAATAATTATAATTTAGGTTTGTATCATATTATTCATAGGTTATTATCCATGCTTAGATTATTCTTAGTTTTGCATAGAATCACATCAGTTTGCTCAGATTGGGGAAATCATGTGTGTCATGATCACCCCCATTTTAGTTTTAGATATAAAAAGACACATATTTATATAACTAAATCTAAAATCCATATACATAGATATGAAAATTGGGGGCATGTGCATGGCACATTATTTCCACATGATCAATTTTGCACCAACTCATCTTAGATGGAATGAAAAATCCATGTAATTATCCATGTTGTATGCTATAGACACCATTTTCACCATGTTTCACACCATATTTATGCCTTATTCCATCTATAATGTTTGGTATTTTTTCATATTACCTAAAATACATTTTTGAGTGCCCCAGAGGCCCCTAGGCCATTTTTAATTTTAGAGTTTTTAAGTGACCCTAGATCCATCTTACATAGTTTTAGTTACATCACAAAACTTAAATTACATTGTGTAGTTTTAGTTATATATGTATCTAATACACATGTGTAGATAATGATGGAGTCATAACCTACTTGAGTTCTTGAGATACCTACATAGGAAGGTTGTACAAGCCATCAGTCCAATCTAAGATATTCACAATTCATGTTCCATCGAGTAGGGGTGGGTAATGATGGAGTAAAAATTATATTGAGTTCTTGATCTACCCACACATGGGGATTAAGCAAGCCATTATCTTATTCTAAGATATTTACCATTTGATCACTAACTACACACACAAGATGCCACCAAGTTTTTGCATTGGTTTATATACCTAGTGAGGTGTATTAATTCCTTTCCTCTCTCTCTTATCTCTTTACTTGGTTTTGCCTTTGCTTTTGATATTCCTGAAGTAAGGAATAATTCATCCATGTTTGATTTTTAGGATACATAATAGACCATGCTTCACATACTCAAACCCAAATTAAAGGGCTTTACCTCGTAGGTAAGTCTAGGTACACTTATTTTTTCCTTTATCCTTGTCATTTAACTTTGATACATTTATAGAATAAATATAGTCATATAAAATGTCACTTTAGTGCAATGAGTGTTACTTGAGACCACCCTACCCTAGATTAGTCCTAGACCCATCTTAGGGTATATTTAAATCCTTATCTAGATTTTGTGTAGGTCTAACCCATACCTAGAAATTTTAAAAGTAGTCTTGGACCTTCCCATAGGCATCTAGGCCCTTAGTTCCCTAGGTTCTTCCATGTGGACAATAGTGTGCCCCTTTGGACACTAGTGCACTACACTAGTGACCAAGGGATTGTGTTAGTGTATCTTATGTCTTTTCAACCCCAATGGATATATTTATATTTCTCAAGGCATATTAGGGTTATCATAGGCTTAAATCATATATATACACCACTTTTATCCCTTTAGCCACTAAATGGAAATCATATACAAATACACACATACAATCTCAAAAAAAAGTTATTGAAATCAAGGTAATAAATATATATTCTAACCTATTTATACATACATACATATAAAATATCCCTAAGCATAGTTTACACATATTTCTAGTCTCAAGCCTCACTCAAATAAATCAAGATGGTACTCATACTAGCATTCACTTACACTTTCACCAATACTTAGATTGGGATAACTACATGAGGATTGACCCCTCTTAAGGTATTGGTATTCAAGAAAATCTCAACGTAATGTGGTATTGAATATGTCTAGCTTACCTAGCTAACATCACACTTGTGTTACTTGTGCCACTCAAATACATTAACAATATAGAGGTATATGGTTTTAATCCTAAGTCAGTCAAAAATAGGTCATGGATAGTGGATTAAGGTTTACTCACATAAGCATAGGTGTCTTAAACTCAGGTGAGGCTATTCATATAAGTTCACACAATTTTAAATAAGAGGACAATAGTGTAATAAAGAGGAAATTAGCATAGTGTGCTACTATCCAAGGAACCACACTACTATCTAAGATGAGTTTTAAGACATGTTTCCAATTTGAAACACTTTGATCAGCTTCTATACTCATTTCCAATGGATTTTTTCAAGATAAAAACACATAAATACTTAGATATCATTCATATTATTTTCATAATATTAGTTTTATTGATGTAGTTCTTTATTTTTCTACTACACCTTAAATTATCTCTTCTTCACTTGATGTTCACACATCCAATATGGAGAGCACACACACTAATTCCCACCTATTCACTATTGATCATATTCAGAGTATGCTTCTTAATCCTATCATGACATGATGATATCAATTTTATAGATTAATTAATTCATCAAACATGTTCCCTATTAAGATGTTAGCCACATTGCATCGACCCACATTAGGATCTTCTCTCATAGTTATTGAACCTATTATAGAATATATTCCATGTTTTCCTAATGATGGTGATGGCATATTAATTTTTCCTAATATTGATCCTCTACCTACATAATGGGAAGATGATCCTATTATGAGTTTCATAAGGTTACCAGTCATTGGGCCAAGGATAACCAAGCACATCAAATATTCCTAACACAATAGTTGGATTCAAGTTCCATTACTACTACAAATATTTGATCTATATAGTTAGCCACTCATAGATACATTTTTTGTTTTCATGGCATGAACAAACATTCTTATACTCATTGATGAGAGATTATACTATAAATGAATGTATTTCATCTAGAGAAGACATAGTCTATTGATATTAACCTATTTACACCTAAGATACTTATAGAGTATACCCTTAAACATGAGAATGTTTTGTGGCATTAGTGTGATACACACCATATAGATAAGTATAGAGTGATGTAGAATGATTTTTGTGATTTTCCATGGGCTATAACATCACCTTCTTAGTAATGTACTTTAGTCCATTTACAAACAATGGCTCATCCTTTTTTTGCAACCTAAATCATTTCATTTCATAGATTATTTTAGTCATATTATGGCACCAATTTCTCCCATTGACTAGCCTCCATAGGAGTTGCCATATGTGTATTCTTTTTCTTATATCATACCTACTTTATCCATAGAGATAATGCATCAGGAAGTTTTTGCATGACTCTATATGAAGATATATTAGACTTTGATTAAATTTAAACTATAGTTATAATAAGATGTATTGTATGTTATCAATGATGTATGTTATGAAATCTACTAGTATTTGTGACCACATTGTTGTGTTTCAACATAATATTATTCACATTTTCATATGATTTGGACTTCATAATCCACTATTACATTTATAATTCATTATTATTCTGATGATATTTCTATTTCACATATTCATAATTTACTTAATTTTCCAAAAATTAATTCTTGTCTAATGTTAATTTATATTTATCACTTATTTTTCCCTATCTTGGGATGATTTCTCCTTACATGGACATTTATATTAGATCAACTATTGAATGTTATATTTATTCATGTCACATGGATCTTATAACACACCCTAAACTATCCTATTTTTCTTATGATCAACTAGAAAACATAGTCATAATTGTACCATTTATTACATGAATCTCTCATGATCCCCATTTCTACCATAAACATCCTTCACCTTAAGCACACATATTGTCAGTCTTGAGATTTCACACTTGTGGGAAAGTCTAAGAATCTTGAATCCAACATCATATTTAAGTATTTATCTCTTTTAACAAAAGCATAAACTTATTTGTGTTTGTCACCTATATCACTCATGTTTGGTTCTTCCAAATCCATACAAAGTAGGAATAGAAAATCCATAAAATTTAAAACCAAATCAATGATCAAAAGGTAAAAGCAAATATTCAAAAGTTAGAATCACACCAAAAGACATGATTATTCTTTGGCACATATCATATTCTATTTGAAGATTGAAATCCATAATTGGCCTCATGATAGAGATAAGGTTTATTAGGGTGTGGTAGGCTAATAGACTTGGATAGGAAGTATTATTATTATATCTAGTGCCACCTAATTTTTCATGCAAGTACCCAACTTTATAGTAAATTAACTACTTTGTAAATGGTCATGAGTAATAGGGAACACATCATGGGAATATAGGCCCATTTTAATTTTTATGTATACATAAACTTCATGATGTGATATAGGTAATTCACTCATTAGCCAAAATATTTGTCTACAAGTAAGAATATATTACATCTTTATTATCCAAACAAAAGCTTAGTGATTTCACATTTGCTTATTATATATCATTTATACTAAACATTGATATAACACCTATGTAATGATTTTCTCTCTAATTTTTCATAATATCATTCCCGATCTTCCCTTTAATACATATCTCTTCACATTTGATCATACGTTTTTGGTTATACTTTTTTGATTTGTAGTGCAAGACTTTGGATATGACTAATCCTTCCTCACAAAATTCCCTTTTTTCATATAAAAAATTACCATTTTTTACCTCATTGGTTATCCTTTTGTGAGTTTTAGTGTAAGACCTTAGATAGGACCAATTATTCCTCACAAAAAATCCTTTTATCCTATACAAATTATGTGCCATGTTTTTTCATAAAATAACTATACTTATTTACATTAGCTATTAACACAAAACCTAAATTTGGTTTATCAATCTTCTTTCAACTTATATTTTCATGCATTTCATATCTTACTTATTTAAATATATTTTCTTGTATATTTTTGATTTCATTGACATTTATTATTTTCATATCTTTGTTTATGTTCTTTCCTTACATCAACATTTCTTATTTTACATATATTTGTTTGTGTTTTACTTTACATTGATATTTATTATTTACATGATTTCATGTATTCTTATCTTATATTTAATCATAATTCCTATTTTAACATTTTTATTTATCATTATTTCTTACCATGCATTTGTTCATATTTTCTAGAAATGAATAACACATACATCATATATTTTACCATAGCATATATAAAAATTAACATGTTCTATAAATAAAATAAATACATCCATAACATCCATGGGTCATAAAAACAATATATTTATATATAAAAATGGCTAAAAATGTTTGATACAATATAAAATGATACAATCATAGTAAAAAAACCTTTATAGATGTGGTATACCCTATCTATCTATTAGTGGATGGGCTATACTACCCATTGAAGCCTGTGAATTCCCTATATGAATAGTATGACTTGATCCCTAGCCATTGACTCCCATGATTGAAAATCCACATCACACAATCCTAGTGGTAATGATACTTATGTTGTATAAGATATTATTTGAAAATTTTGAGCTGCCTCACTGACTAACCTAAACTAACCAACATAAGTAAGTGATGAATGTACTATAGGATCAATCATTCATGTAGTATCATGTTAATGTAGCATGTCATCCAATATATCATGATGGGCTATCTTAATCATACTCACCCATTTGGTCATCCCCACTATGACATATATAAAAATTATACCAAAATTACATAATATCTCACATATATCTCCAAAACCATACATTTATCTAGCATGTATATCTATCTATGTATTCTCACAATATTAATAAAACATAACTTACTTACTAATAATAGTTACATCTACTCAACCATGAATTAACTTATATGAAACATGTATCTAAAATGGTGTGAAACCTATATAATGGCCGAGATGAATAACATAATCATGATGCAGTCTACTATAAATCCACCTCACAATCAACAAACTTAGGATGGGTTACACTGTTGGATCTCCCCGTGGTGGTGGACATGGTTATGGTTGTATATATGGATAAATTGGATTTGGAAACTATATCAATCACCATGGTAGTTTATATAATATCTGATGCTAAAGAACCAAAACTAAATATCCTCCTCCTTTAGTCACTACTAGATCCCCTTACATTCATTAATGCTTACATCTCACAAGTCTTAATTGGCATGACCATATGATGGGAACATCTATTGGTATTAATATACCTATCACACCATGAAATTAATTTTCATGCCATGCTAATAATGATAACACTAATATATGATATTCTATGTGTGTCAACCCAAACTATCCTAGTAAGTGAGGCACTAGATGTGGCTCTACCAACAAGGATAATACCCTATAATTCTCACATAAACTTGTGCCTAATAGGTACTTAGCCATGAGAGCCAAGTTTAAACTATCCCTTGATATGTATACAAAATAATATATCCCTTTGTTATCATTTATAATGATGGGGCATGGGGTATAACATGTAACATATGATATTGTGTCCATCACCACATGTGCAGTAAGGTAACATCTACCACATGTTGCAATCCCATAGGTTGATGTATCATAAATATATCTTAAATATAACTACTAAATAATATTATAGGGCCCAAATAATATAATCTATGATATAATAATATAAAAATTGTGCACTAACTACACCTAGATGATAGATCCTAAGTCATATATCATGCCCTTCTCCAATATGGACCAACACAGTAAAATGATATATAGTGGTACCTTCCCAACTGACTTATGATAGGTCAATAAATTTTTCACAAGTTCAATAATGAGCTTTTAGACATATAAAATTACCAACACATATACATCAATTAGGAACACTTACAATTCCACCTAAGTATATATCTAAGAGCCAGTCACCCATAAGGCTAAGGCTCATCTTTCTACATATGTGTTTAGTGTATTGCACACCAGAGGCATACCTATAATAAAAATTCATACCATTGCATGGACATCCTATGAGGTGATACCAACCTCAATGGTATCCCCATCTAATACCCATGTAAATGTATTAGATAGTCACTCCCATGTTCTTAAGAACATGGTGACTAACTCCACACTAAGCATAATCTACTACATCTCCTTAATACTACCAAAACCTAATGTAGTTAACTATGATCAATGTATCTTAGGGAATATATCAAGTAGATATGGTATCCAAACAACATATAATAATTTATTGAGTCTCTGTTACATATAAAAAATATCAAACAATAAAGCAAACATCATGTCTTTATCCCAAATAATAATCAAAAACACTATAAAAACCATACATATAGGTAACTAATATACTTAATTCCTTCATCAACATGATTTGTATTTTATTCATAATTCCTAACTAAGTCAACCATGTACTCTACTACATCTTCCACTCCTATTTTTCTATTAAGTCAGCTCGACACTACACAATCGATCTCTTGACTTAATATAGTCAGCTAAATGGTATGTAGTCAACCACTTGACCTACTAGGTCATCCACCTTACCAACTAAGTTATCCATCTAGAAAACTAGTGTTATCAACCACATAATATGTTATTTTCCACCCTTATTCATCAAAACTATGTCATCTATATTTTATACTTATTTAACCATCCTAAAACTAATGTAGTCAATCATGGTATACATCATCAACTACCCTTGCTTATTTCAACTAGGTCAACCACCTTTAACACCATGAGACACTCTAATTTATAAGTAGGTAAATAAAGTGATATGTAATTGGCAACCTACAAAAACCTAGCAAATTCAACTAATTTAGCTAGGATGACCCCATTCAATTTATGTGGTGATTTTTAACTAGCTATCATTAATGCCCTAGACCAAATTTTTCATATTTTTACTTATACCTAATATTTGTGGTAATTTCTAATCTATTATATTTTTTTGAGGTAAATTTTGTTACATGTATTTATTTGAGATCTAATTTTCCAAACCTAGTTCATTTTTATACCAAAATGCTAAAAATTTGGTATTAAATACATCCCATACCTAGACTTTCCTAACAATAGCTATGACACATCATCCAGCTCATCCTCCTCCTTACATCTAGGCCATTGTCTCTCTTATCACTAATTATGGTCATATAGATATCTATATTCAAAAATTAGAAAATGTACAAATGAATATGTAATTTCCCTTTTATAATAAAAAATTAAAAATTTTAACCATGTAGTTATTTACCAAAATATTATATATTTTCCACATAGCTTTGCTTCTATAAACTATTTCGATAAAATGGAAGAAGTTATATAATCCTAATAAATTATAGAATTTTTTATTTCTAACCCCATATTTTTTCAAAAGTTTCAAAATTTATCTTATTTTTCAGGTCCATCTCTTATTTCATAGACTAAATGCCTCTTCCATCTACTTATCATGCAACTCTTATTCCACAACAACATAGTAAGTAAAGGTAGACATTTGAAAATTATTTACTTACATTTATTTTCCACTTTATATTATATTTTTTAGCTTAGTTTTATGCATTTCTATGTTCTTTCTTGAATTACCATCCAATGTTACACTTTCATTACACATGATGAGCTTCAAGTGGGGTATATGTATACACAATATTTTTAAAATTTATCATTTACTAATCTTTTCTTTCTTTCAATAACCTATCAAGTTTTAATCTCTCTAAGTTCACACCTTAAAGGATGACTATGGAAAGGATTGGGTAGACCATTGGTGCTTCATAATATTGTTGGTTAATTCTATTATACCTAAACCCACTAAAAATCCTACTTATCTAATGCCTCAAGAAAACAAAACCCATTTATTCATTTCCCTAAGAAATTATCCTTTAAAATATACCCTAATTAATAAAACACATTTTTTTCTAATAAGTCCACCTAGTCAACCCTATTATTAAAGTTAAATCACATGTTATGAAACTAAGTCAACTTGGCTAACCTAGTTTGAGGTTGAACAATAACATTTTATTAAAATGGAATTATTCTAGTTGAACTTGTTAGCTAAAATTATGGAAGGGTTATGACCTATCTATTTCTATAAACATCATTTCATTTTCAATCCAATAAGAGGAACATTCATTTTTGTATTATTACATCTTGAAATTATGATACATCTACATTTCAAGGAGCCATTACTTAGGGTTTTCTTGGGAGGGAAGATAAATTGTCTTGTGGGAAGTATTAGATGAAAAGTAGGAGTCATATAGCCTAGATATTATTTATATAGTGTGATACCTACAAAGCCACAACATTCTCTTTCAAAACACCATTGGACAAGAGGGAGATTGAGTCTTGACAGGTTTGTACAAAGGTAAGTATCTCTAACTTTAGTTATTTACTTTGATAGATATATATTTCTCAAGGTAATAGGTTTGAATGTTTAACTCCCTACTTAAACTACATATTTAATTAAACTTAGTATAGTTAAAGGGTTTTATTTGATTTCCATCTTCCACCTTAGGTGATTTAGGTTCCCATTTACCTACCATGATTACATATATTTTTTGTTTATTTTAACCATCCCAATTTGTGTTATATGCTTTAATAACAATAGATTAATTTTATTTCATGTATTCAAACTTAGCTAGGGTTATTGCATAGTATTATTTTCCTAGAGTATTTATAACCTTCTCCTTTAGTGTTATGTGATAAGTTTTCCCTTAGGTTTAGTGGATCTAATTTGGTTATGCTCCCAATATATAAAGTATTGCAATATATGTTAGTTGATTATTTTATCTGATATTAGATTTTATTTATAGGATAAGTTTTAGATCTATCTCAATTTGTTACATACACACAACCTCTAGGAACTTCTATGGGTATTGGTTTAACTCAGGGGCAAATGATAAAGGAAGAATTTTTGGATAAAAATGAGTCAATAAAGTGATGGTGGATGGATATTCAGGCACCATTATTATGATGAACCTATTTCATTACTCCCATTTCATATATAAAGTGCTAATAATCAACATCTAGATCTCCTTCCACCTAGATGGTCCTATTAACTACTTCTCTAGAAGTTTCTCTAGATGTATTATAATTGACATTATTCAAGGATATTGAAGGTATTGTTTTTGTAGACACTCAATTCTCACCACTATAATGTCAAAATTTTAAGTGTAAATGAATTATCATAATAATTCACAAATTAGACCAAAACCACTAAAATAATCTGATTCATTTGCACACATCATGTGAAATTTCCTAACCATGTATATATGGCCCTATTTGGGGAATTATCCTATACAAACTCATTATATTATTCTAATTCCTTTACAATAAAATTATGACCTTGAAAATTGATGTTTTCAACCAATAGTGCATGAAAACTAATCAAATTCTAAGAAATGTAAAATGTCTAATTATATTCACTTAACTAATTAAAGGATTAATTGAAAAATCCATATAAAATTAGTTAATATCTAATTTTGGAAAATGAAAATTCAATAAATATATAGAAAGGTGACATCATTGGTCACAAAGTCAAAATTGTAAGCCATGCTTATTCAAGGTAACAAATATCTAATTTATGTAAGCCATGCCTATTAATTTATCCCTTATTCTAAAATATTAATTGCATTTTGCCTTTAAATTTGAATCAATCTTGGACACAAATCTTGATCTTGAGATGGATGGTTGGTATCATTTCAAGAAAACTATAAATAAAAAGGCCTCCACAAACAATTATCATTAATGGCCTAGACCTAATTTTTCATATTTTTACTTCTACCTACTATTTTTGGTAATTTTTAATCTATTCTATTTTTTGAGGTAAATTTTGTTACATGTATTTCCTTGAGATCCAATTTTCCAAACCAAGTTCATTTTTATACCAAAATGCTAAAAATTTGGTATTAAATACACCCCATACCTAGACTTTCCTAACAATAGCTATGATACATCATCCAACTCATCCTCCTCCTTGCATCTAGGCCATTGTCTCTCTTATCACTAATTATGGTCATATAGATATCTAGATTCCAAAATTAGCAAATGTACAAATGAATATCTAATTACCCTTTTATAATAAAAATTTGAAAAATTTAACCATGTAGTTATTTACCAAAAAATTATATATTTTCCATGTAACTTTGCTTCTATAAACTCTTTTGATAAACTGGAAGAAGTTATATAATCCTAATAAATTAGAGAATTGTTTATTTCTAACCACATATTTTTTTAAATTTTTTAAATTTTATATTATTTTTCAGGTCCATCTCTTATTTCGTAGACTAAATGCCTCTTCCATTTACTTATCATGTAACTCTTATTCCACAAAAACATAGTAAGTAAAGGTAGATATTTAAATATTATTTAATTTCATTTCACCTCTACTTTATATTATATTTTTAGCTTAGTTTTATGCATTTATATGTTCTTTCTTGAAGTACCATCCAATGTTACACTTTCATGACACATGATGAGCTTCAAGTGGGGTATATGTATACACAATATTTTTAAAATTTATCATTTACTAATGCTTTCTCTCTTTCAATAACCTATCAATTTTTAATCTCTCTTAGTTCACACCTTAAAGGATGCCTATGGAAAGGGTTGGGTAGACCATTGGTGCTTCATAATATTGTTGGTTAATTCTATTAGACCTAAACCCACTTAAAATCCTACTTATCTAATGCCTCAAGAAAACAAAACACATTTTTTCATTTCCCTAAAAAATTCTCCTTTCAAATATACCCTAATTAATAAAACAGATTTTTTTTCTAATAAGTCCACGTAGTCAACCCTATTATTAAAGTTAAATCACATGTTATGAAACTAAGTTAGCTTGGCTAACCTAGTTTGAGGTTAAACAATAAAATTTTATTAAAATGGGGTTATTCTAATTAAACTTGTTGGCTAAAATTATGGAAGGGTTATGACATATCAATTTATATAAACACCATTTCCATTTCAATACAATAAGAGGAACATTCATTTTTGTATTATTACATCTTGAAATTATGATACATCTACATTTGAAGGAGCCATTACTTAAGGTTTGCCTGGGAGGGAAGATAAATTGTCTTGTGGGAAGTATTAGATGAAAATTAGGAGTCATATAGCCTAGATATTATTTATATAGTGTGATACTTACAAAGCCACAACATTCTCTTTCAAAACACCATTGGACAAGAGGGAGATTGAGTCTCAATAGGTTTGTACAAAGGTAAGTATCTCTAACTTTAGTTATTTCTTTTCATAGATATATATTTCACAAGGTAATAGGTTTGAATGTTTAACTCCCTACTTAAACTACATATTTACTTAAACTTAGTATAGTTATAGTGTTTTATTTGATTTACATCTTCCACCTTAGGTGATCTAGTTACCCATTTGCCTACCATGATTCCCTAATTTTTTTATTTG
The DNA here is from genome assembly GCA_037957365.1 of Torreya grandis. Lineage (NCBI taxonomy): Eukaryota > Viridiplantae > Streptophyta > Pinopsida > Cupressales > Taxaceae > Torreya > Torreya grandis. The sequence goes on along the minus strand of JARHVA010005535.1, from coordinate 440,672 downwards.
TTTTAACCATCCCAATTTGTATTATATACTTTGATAACACTAGATTAATTTTGTTTCAAGTATTCAAACTTAGCTAGGGTTATTGCATAGTATTATTTTCCTAGAGTATTTATAACCCTCTCCTTTAGTGTTATGTGATAAGTGTTCCCTTAGTTAGGTTTAGGGGTTTTAATTTGGTTATGCTCCTAATATACAAATTATTGCAATAGATGTTAGTTGATTATTTTATCTGATATTAGATTTTAATTGTAGGATAAGTTTTAGATCTATCTCAATTTGTTATAGACACATAACCTCTATGAACTTATTTGGGTATTGTTTTAACTAAGAGGAAAGTGATAAAGGAAGAATTTTGGTATAAAATGGATTCAATAAAGTCATGGTGGATGGATATTCAGGCACCAGTGTTTTGATGGACCTATTTCATTACTCCCATTGCATATATCAAGTGCTAATAATCAACATCTAGATCTCCTTCCACCTAGATAGTCCTATTATCTACTTCTCTAGAAGTTTCTCTAAATGTATTATAGTTGACATTATTCAAGCATCTTGAAGGTCTTGTTTTTGTAGACACTCAATTCTCACTACTATAATGCCAAAATTATAAGTCTAAATGAATTCTCACAATAATTCACAAATTAAACCAAAACCACTGAAACACTTCGATTCATCTATACACATCATGTGAAATTTCTTAACCTTGTCAATATGTCCCTATTTGGGGAATTATCCTATACACACTAATTATATTATTCTAATTCCTTTAGAATAAAATTATGACCTAGAAAATTCATGTTTTCAACCAATAGTGCATGAAAACTGATCAAATTCTAAGAAATTTAAAATGTCTAGTTAGATGCACTTAACTAATTAAATGCTTAAGTGAAAAAACCATATAAGATTATTTAATATCTAATCTTGGAAAATGAAAATTTGATAAATATCTAGAAAGGTGACATCATTGGTCACAAAGTCAAAATTGCAAGCCATGCTTATTAAATGCAATAAATATCTAATTTGTGTAAGCAATGCATATTAATTTATCCCTTAATCTAAAATATTAATTGAAACATTAATTTCATTTGGTATCTAAATTTGAATCAATCTTGGAAACACATCTTTATCTTGAGATGGATGGTTGGTATCATTTCAAAAAACTATAAATTAAAAGGCCTCCACAAACAATTATCATTAATGCCCTAGACCTAATTTTTCATATTTTTACTTCTACCTACTATTTGTGGTAATTTATAATCTATTCTATTTTTTTGAGGTAAATTTTGATACATGTATTTCCTTGAGATCTAATTTTCCAAACCTAGTTCATTTTTATACCAAAATACTAAAAATTTGGTATTAAATACAACCCATACCTAGACTTTCCTAACAATAGCTATGATACATAAGCCAACTCATCTTCCTCCTTGCATCTAGGCTATTATCTCTGTTATCACTAATTATGGTCATATATATATATAGATTCCAAAATTAGCAAATGTAAAAATGAATATTTAATTACCCTTTTATAATAAAAATTTGAAAAATTTAACCATGTAGTTATTTATAAAAAAATTATATATTTTACACGTAACTTTGCTTCTATAAACTATTTTGATAAACTAGAAGAAGTTATAGAATCCTAATAAATTAGATAATTTTTTATTGCTAACCACATATTTTTGTAAAAGTTTCAAATTTCATCTTATTTTTTAGGTCCATCTCTTATTTCGCAGACCAGATGCCTCTTCTATCTACTTCTCATGCAACTCTTATTCCACAACAACATAGTAAGTAAAGGTAGAAATTTAAAAATTATATACTTTCATTTATTTTCTACTTTATATTATATTTTTATCTTAGTTTTATGCATTTCTATGTTCTTTCCTGAAGTACCATCTAATGTTACACTTTCGTGACCCATGATGAGCTTCAAGTGGGGTATATGCATACATAATATTTTTAAAATTTATAATTTAATAAATCTTTCTCTCTTTCAATAACCTATCAAATTTTAATCTATCTAAGTTCACACCTTAAAGGATGCCTATGGAAAGGGTTGGGTAGACCATTGGTGCTTCATAATATTGTTGGTTAATTATATTATACCTAAACCCACTAAAAATCTTACTTATCTAATGCCTCAAGAAAACAAAACCCATTTATTCATTTCCATAAGAAATTATCCTTTCAAATATACCCTAATTAATAAAACACATTTTTTATGATAAGTCCACCTAGTCAACCCTATTATTAAAGTTAAATCACATGTTATGAAACTAAGTCAGCTTGGCTAACCTAGTTTGAGGTTGAACAATAACATTTTATTAAAATGGGGTTATTATAGTTGAACTTGTTAGCTAAAATTATGGAAGGGTTATGACATATCCATTTCTATAAACACCATTTCCATTTCAATCCAATAAGTGGAACATTCATTTTTGTATTATTACATCTTGAAATTATGATACATATATATTTGAAGGAGCCATTACTTAGGGTTTGCCTGGGAGGGATGATAAATTATATTGTGGGAAGTATTAGATGAAAAGTAGGATTCATATAGCCTAGCTATTATTTATATAGTGTGATACTTACAAAGCCACAACATTCTCTTTCAAAACACCATTGGACAAGAGGGAGATTGAGTCTCGACAGGTTTGTTCAAAGGTAACTATCTCTAAATTTAGTTATTTCCTTTGATAGATATATATTTCATAAGGTAAAATGTTTGAACGTTTAAATCCCTACTTAAACTACATATTTACTTAAACTTAGTGTAATTATAGGGGTTTATTTGATTTACATCTTCCACCTTTGGTGATCTAGGTCCCCATTTTCCTACCATGATTCCCTAATTTTTTTGTTTGTTTTAACCATGCCAATTTGTATTATATACTTTGATAACACTAGATTAATTTTGTTTCATGTATTCAAACTTATCTAGGGTTATTGCATAGTATTATTTTCATAGAGTATTTAGAACCCTCTCCTTTAGTGTTATGTGATAAGTGTTCCCTTAGTTAGGTTTAGTGGATTCAATTTGGTTATGTTCCCAATATAAAAAGTATTGTAATAGATGTTAGTTGATTATTTTATCTGATATTAGATTTTAATTGTAGGATAAGTTTTAGATCTATCTCAATTTGTTACATACACACAACCTCTAGGAACTTCTATGGGTATTGGTTTAATTCAGGGGAAAGTGATAAAGGAATCATTTTGGGATAAAAGGGAGTCAAGAAAGTCATGGTGGATGGATATTGAGGCACCAGTGTTGTGATGAACCTATTTCATTACTACCATTGCATATATCAAGTGCTAATAATCAACATCTAGATCTCCTTCCACCTAGATGGTCCTATTAACTACTTATCTGGAAGTTTCTCTAGATGTATTATTGTTGACATTATTCAAGCATCTTCAAGGTCTTGTTTTTTTAGACACTCAATTATCACCACTATAATGTCAAAATTGTAAGTCTAGATGAATTCTCACAATAATTCACAAATTAGACCAAAACCACTAAAACACTCTGATTCATATACACACATCATTTGAAATTTCCTAATCATGTCAATATGTCCTTATTTGGGGAATTATCTTGTACACACTCATTATATTCTTCTAATTCCTTTACAATAAAATTATGACCTAGAAAATTGATGTTTTCAACCAATCGTGCATGAAAACTATTCAAATTATAAGAAATGTAAAATGTCTAATTAGATTCACCTAACTAATTAAATGCTTAAGTGAAAAATCCATATAAAATTAGTTAATATCTAATTTTGGAAAATGAAAATTTGATAAATAACTAGAAAGGTGACATCATTGGTCACAAAGTCAAAATTGCAAGCCATGCTTACAAAAAATATCTAATTTGTGTAAGCCATGCCTATTAATTTATCCCTTATTCTAAAATATTAATTGCGTTTGGTCTCTAATTTTGAATCAATCTGGGACACGCATCTTGATTTTGAGATTGATGGTTGGTATAATTTCAAGAAAACTATAAATAAAAAGGCCTCCACAAACAATTATCATTAATGCCCTAGACCTAATGTTTCATATTTTTACTTCTACCTACTATTTGTGGTAATTTCTAATCTATTCTATTTTTTTGAGTTAAATTTTGTTACATGTATTTTCTTGAGATCTAATTTTCTAAATCTAGTTCATTTTTATACCAAAATGCTAAAAATTTGGTATTAAATACACCCCATACATAGACTTTCCTAATAATAGCTATGATAAATCAGCCAACTCATCTTCCTCCTTGCATCTAAGCCATTGTCTCTCTTATCAGTAATTATGGTCATGTAGATATCTAGATTCCAAAATTAGCAAATGTACAAATAAATATTTTAATTACCCTTTTATAATAAAAATTTGAAAAATTTAACCATATAGTTATTTACCAGAAAATTATATATTTTCCACGTAACTTTGCTTCTATAAACTCTTTTGATAAACTACAAAAAGTTATAGAATCCTAATAAATTAGAGAATTTTTTTATTGTTAACCACATATTTTTGTAAAAGTTTCAAATTTTATCTTATTTTTCAGGTCAATCTCTTATTTCATAGACTAAACACCTCTTCCATCTACTTATCATGCAACTCTTATTCCACAACAACATAGTAAGTAAAGGTAGACATTTAAAAATTATTTACTTTCATTTCTTTTCCACTTTATATTATATTTTTTAGATTAGTTTTATGCATTTCTATGTTCTTTCTTGAAGTACCATCCAATGTTACGCTTTCATGACCCATGATGAGCTTCAAGTGGGGCAATGCATACATAATATTTTAAAAATTTATCATTTACTATTGTTTTCTCTCTTTCAATAACCTATCAGGTTTTAATCTCTCTAAGTTCACACCTTAAAGGATGCCTATGGAAAGGGTTGTGTAGACCATTGGTGCTTCATAATATTTTTGGTTAATTCTATTATACCTAAACCCACTAAAAATCCTACTTATCTAATGCCTCAAGAAATCAAAACCCGTTTATTCATTTCCTTAAGAAATTCTCCTTTCAAATATACCCTAATTAATAAAACACATATTTTTCTAATAAGTCCACCTAGTCAACCCTATTATTAAATTTAAATTACATGTTATGAAACTAAGTTAGCCTGGTTAACTTAGTTTGAGGTTGAACAATAACATTTTATTAAAATGGGGTTATTATTGTTGAACTTGTTAGCTAAAATTATGGAAGGGTTATGACATATCCATTTATATAAACACCATTTCCATTTCAATCCAATAAGAGGAACATTCATTTTTGTATTATTACATCTTGAAATTATGATACATCTACATTTCAAGGATTCATTACTTAAGGTTTGCCTAGGAGGGAAGATAAATTATCTTGTGGGAAGTATTAGATGAAAATTAGGAGTTATATAGACTAAATATTATTTATATATTGTGATACTTATAAAGCCATAACATTCTCTTTCAAAACACCATTGGACAAGAGGGAGATTGAGTCTCGACAGGTTTGTTCAAAGGCAAGTATCTTTAACTTTAGTAATAGGTTTGAATGTTTAACTCCCTACTTAAAATACATATTTACTTAAACTTAGTATATTTATAGGGGTTTATTTGTTTTATATCTTCCACCTTAGGTGATCTAGGTCCCCATTTTCCTACCATCATTCCCTAATTTTTTTGTTTGTTTTAACCATCCCAATTTGTGTTATATAATTTGATAACACTATATTAATTTTGTTTCATATATTAAAAATGAGCTAGGGTTATTGCATAGTATTATTTTCCTAGAGTATTTATAACCCTATCTTTTAGTGTTATCTGATAAGTGTTCGCTTAGTTAGGTTTAGTGGATCCATTTTGGTTATGCTCCCAATATACAAAGTATTGAAATATATTTTATTTGATTATTTTATTTGATATTAGATTTTAATTGTAGGATAAGTTTTAGATCTATCTCAATTTGTTATATACACACAACCTCTAGGAACTTCTATGGGTATTGGTTTAACTCATGGGCAAGTGATAAAGGAAGCATTTTGGGATAAAAGGGAGTTAATAAAGTCATGGTGGATGGATATTCAAGCATGAGTGTTGTGATTAACCTATTTCATTACTCCCATTTCATATATCAAGTGTTAATAATCAACATCTAGATCTCCTTCCACCTAGATGGTCCTATTAACTACTTATCTATAATTTTCTCTAGATGTCTTATAGTTGACATTATTCAAGTATCTTGAAGGTCTTGTTTTTGTAGACACTCAATTCTCACCACTATAATGTCAAAATTTTAAGTCTAAATGAATTCTCACAATAATTCACAAATTAGACCAAAACCACTAAAACACTGTGATTCATCTACACACATCATTTGAAATTTCCTAACCATGTAAATATGTTCTTATTTGGGGAATTATCTTGTACACACTCATTATATTCTTCTAATTCCTTTACAATAAAATTATGACCTAGAAAATTGATGTTTTCAACCAATCGTGCATGAAAATTAATCAAATTCTAAGAAATGTAAAATGTCTAATTAGATTCACCTAACTAATTAAATGCTTAAGTGAAAAATCCATATAAAATTAGTTAATATCTAATTTTGGAATATGAAAATTTAATAGATATATAGAAAGGTGACATCATTGGTCACAAAGTCAAAATTTCAAGCCATGCTTATTAAAGGCTACAAATATCTAATTTATGTAAGCCATGCTTATTAATTTATCCCTTATTCTAAAATATTAATTAAAACATTAATTACATTTGGTCTCCAAATTTGAATCAATCTTGGACACACATCTCGATCTTGATATGGATGGTTGGTATCATTTAAAGAAAACTATAAATAAAAAGGCATCCACAAACAATTATCAAGCTTCATCATGCAAAGAATTAATTCGATTATATTTATACAAGCTTCACCATTTATTCACACTAATTGATCAAAGCCATTAATGGATAAGGGTAAACGTCATTGAAATTAACACATACACTAAAAAATACTCCTACATCCACAAATTGAGAACAAGCATTTTCAAACTAGTTTCTATATGGAGTCTTCAAGGAAGGTGAATGTATTGTTTGACTTATTATATTTATTTCTTTTTCTAGTGATTATATCTCACTCTAGATATCAAACATAGAGTGTTAGTTCTTGAATTCATTTTGGATTTCATTCTAATAATGTTGTATTAACCCTCTTGTGTTTCTTGTTCTATATAATGTCATTCTTGATGGGACCCACACAACCCATAAATTTCCTCTAATTAGTTCTCATCATATTCTTCTATCAATTTATGTTTCTAAATTTTGATTAAATTGGATAAAAATTATTATTTTTTCACTCTCAGACTTGGACTATGAAATTGTGAAATTATCCATTATAAAACTAGGAATTCATAAGAATCTTCAATAAAATCTCTTAGGGAAATAGTGAAATTATTCATATGAATAGTGAAATCATCCATGTTCTGACTACTTTCTAACTATAAATTTTAAGACATAAAATAATGAAATCATATTCATAAATTGAAAAATTATTCTTGAGGTTTTCAATTATATTGGTTTTCTACATAATTGTGAATTTGTAATTATTAACTACAAAATTGTTTCTGGTATTCACAATTTTTTTGGTGTTTTTTTGGTTTTTGTGAAGGTTATAAATAGTAGAAAAATTGTCAATAAAAGATACAAAACTATAAAACATAACTATGAAATCATTACATAGATCTATGACATCATCACACAGAGTTAAGAAATCATTTGCCAAAACTTTGAAATCACTCAAATAGAACTAGGAAATCATTTAATAGAACTATGAAATCATCACAAAGATATATGAAATAATATACGAAAACTATGAAATCACTTAATAGAACTATGAAATCATCGAATATAACTACAAAAACATATTTTTAAGTCTTGATCTATATTTTCTATTATTTTTCACGATTTTCATTGAGTTACAATTTCACTTTTTACCCCAATTACACAATTGTGGAATCATTCCAGAGACCAAAAGTTTCATGATTTTCAATTTGACTTTGTAGGTTGACCTTTCTCTTTTAGTTAAATCAGACTTCTAATGATTTATTTCAAGTTTTCTTGAGTAAGGAGAAACAAATTTTTATTGTAACAAGCACATCTTTTACACTTTGTTTGGTGTTTTGAAATATTACCAACATCTTATTACAATTTTAACAAAACATTTACATTTCAAAGTTTATGATTTTAAAATCTAATTTTACTTTGACATTATTTCATTTCATGAAAAGTATATTGCTTTGGTAAAATTCACATGTATACTCTCCCCTTTCTTAGGGTGACTCATAAATGTGGTTTTACCTTGTTTTGCTTGTTTGTGTGCTTTACCCAAAAAATTCATTTTCAAATTATGCTCTTATCTTTCCCATCAGTTGGGTCCTAAAAATTAGAAAAAAAACATATTTTTCCCTTTTTCATTTTTTATGAATTCATGGGATGGATTTCTTCACCTTACCATTAGTATTTAATGGTGTGTTGATCAAGGAAGTGACATCCTAGCATCGTACTAACTCTATTATCTGATGGGGTATATAAATTAGAGTAACATCAATGATATCTTAGATAGCATACACTTTAGATCTTGTTTTCATTGGTATAACTTCACTGATTCCCCAATAGCTAAAGTGGTAATAAAGGGACTAGACCCTTTGGTGAATGGGCTAAAAGACCTCACATACAATTGATGGATTATTCTAAAGTGACCATGTACGACAAGGTATATTAGGGCCATTTAGTTTGGATCAAAAACTTAGGGTACAAAGAATTTTTTTCCATGAATATCTCACTAATACATGGGTATTAAGGTTAACAACCCCCAAATATTGCCTTTTATGTATGAACTTTTGATTCAATGAGGGGGCTTAAAAACCCTACCAATAAACTAAAATAATTTATTTATTGAACCTTAAATTTTATCCTCTAAAAAATAAGTATATTTAAAGGATTTAGTGACTATCTCATAACCCATGTCATTTTCCATGCAATTTTTTGGAGTGCTTTTGTTAAAAACCCATATTGTATTCAATACCTCATTTGAGTACAAAAACACCAAGCTATCAGACCAAACAAGTTCAAACACATTTTCACGTATTTATAGATTGAGGTGTTATGCTACCCATTTTTATTCTTAATGTGGAATTAGGTTTTCTTGTGTTGACCTACACCCTAAGTTCCAAAGAACCATTTGACCTCCTTTTATTTCCATTTGATGTCATTATTCTATCTACATTATAAACCAACCTTGTTAATTTTCATAGTTTTTTTCTTAGCACTTGAAACAATAGCCTTTATCTCATTTGGTAAGGTTACACTATCCATTATGTTTTTGATTTAGACTTAAATTTTCTTGTACCAAACCAATTACCAAAATCCAAACCATTTGACTCTATTCCAATCTCATTCTAAATTAGAACCATGGACCAACAAAGCTTAAGCTATTTTATTTGAAATTATAATTATTAAAAACCAAGGTCACTTCTCCTTATTCTGAGTTTCACTTTAGACATTGTTTTTCTTGAGCAAACCATTTTTGAACACCAAGATTAATCACTCTTATTATAGACTTCCACTTCTTATTTCAACTACTTTTAAAATAAATTCCAAATCCAAATCCAACCAAGGTCAAATTTACAATGTTATTATAAAACAAAACCATATGAATCATGCCTAGATACACTCGTAGTGTGGCCTCCTATAGCCCTAGTTTTGAAAAAGAATTTTTTATTATCCCTTGGGACACCTTATAAATTCCAAATATAGCAGGGATGGAAAAGAGAAACTAGTTGTGTTTGAAGATATCCCTCAGATCAAGTCAAGTTTAATTCAATAATCAACTCATAAAATCAAGATAAAGCTCTCCTAAGGCTAATAGAATCAGGAGCTAGGCTCCCACCCAATTTTACAAATAAAAAATTGCATACCTTTGTCTGAGTAGAGGATCAACCACATACTCAAATTCCAAAATTGATCATCACTTCATATAGCAAAGGGACGGGCTCATTGGTTTATCTTTCCCAAATTGGTGACATTATAACATCCACTATATTATAAATTAGTCAATGTTATATAGATCAACTTATCATTGACTTAACAAATTCTCTGGCTACAACCTCATTCAATAATGCTACCTATATAGGACAAAATCATTTGCATGAGTAAACATAAAAAAACTAGATAATCCTACATTTTATGTAGATCATTTGAATCCTCTTGAAAAACCCATACCAATGCATACTTCACAATAAGTTCCTCTTGATACACATCATATGTTTATAAATAATTAGGAGATCCTTTATGATGTAAGACAAGAACCTAATGATTCAAAATAAGTTATAGACTATTAAAAACAAGTTGTCAATAATACAACACCATAGTAGGTAGTGGATAATTCACAAAACACATTACCAACTTATTCTAATTCACAACAATAACAAGTTCCCCCTGAAAACCAATAATGAAAACAAGTTACTCTTGTAAATAAAAAATGACAAGTTCATATTACAAACCAATAATATCAAATGAATTTTTCTAAATGAAAAACAAATTATATCAAACCAAATACAAATCTCCTACCATTTACAAGTACACCTTATTCTAATTCTAATCCAAACCAACATTATATCCTACATCAAACACATAATTTAGGACATAGGGTGCATATCCAAATAAAACTATGCAAGGGGTATCCATTTCCACTTATGATACCTAGTAAAATCTCATCGTAAAATACTCCCAATGTTTAGAACTGCAAAACTTCAAACAGGTAAGCAAGCACCTAAAAAGTGTAAGTTTGATGACATATGCCTTTATCCATTTGATGGCATATTTCTTCAAGTACCTTTCTCACCTCACTTATAAATGTTGAAATTTGACAAGTATAAGGGTAAAGGAGATCCAATAGAAATTTTACAAGCATTATTCATGGCATGCCAATAGGTATCTTATAACATTATCTATTTGCTACAGCTATTTCTATGCATCTTGGGTGAATAAGTACTGGAATGGATTCTCAAATTACCTAAGGGATATGTCACTACTTTCAATGACCTATAAGAAAAAAATTATCAAAAATTTCTCTTACAATATAGAACATGAATTAACATTTGTATATTTTTGTAATGCTAAGCAATGAGGAGGAGAGAGCTTCTCAATATACTTATAACAGAGGAGAGTTTTGGATAGTAGTTTCTCACCCAACTTGCATGAAAAAAAATTAGTTAGTATCTTTGCAAAAAATGTAAATGATGAGCTCACTTATAATCTCAAACTAAATAATGCCAACATGTTCGAAGTTATCATTGATAAAGTGGTGAGATATAAAAAACACTTATCCGTAAGGGTCTTATAAATATAGACTCTTAGATCCAAACACCAGTCTAAAACCAAATACCAAATCAAGTGCCAATTTAGACCAATATACCTAAAAAGTTGAAGGCCTCTGTTAAAAATAAAAAAACATGGCCAATAATGGGGTTATAAAGGAAAGGCATGTAAAAATAGTGTAGTCACTACCTATTCAAAATTCCCCCTCCCAACCCTCAACTTTCATTACAAAGAGCTCCCCCATGATGAGGATACTATAAAGATAGAGTTTTTAGTGACCTTAGGTATTACATTGAGGCTTTGTTCCAGAAGTAAGTAAAAACCAATATAATTATGTGGCTTAATCTAAAACCTTTCTAGAGGGTTAGTCAAAACCCACCTGGTACCTCAATAATGAGTTTTAAAATTACCATCATGTGATTGGTCATTCAATCTATAGGTGTGTATAGTTGAGATACCTATTTAAAAAATTTATTGAGAATGGGGAGATTAAATTAGAGAAATGAGAACCCAACACCAATCAAGAGATGGGAATCTACAAGATCACCTTTCCTAAATATAACAATCAATGATAATGCACTAATTAGAACTGTTGGGTGAATATTTTGTCACCAGCTAAATGATGGATAAAATAGGTGTTTCCACCACAACATAGGGATATTTATTAGCCAAATGTGTATGTTGACCACATCAAAAGGGGACAAATCTCTCCTCTCATCAAGGGAGGTTCCCTATAGATATGAGGTGCTATATACTATATATATAAGCTGAAAATAACACTCAAGGGTAGGACAACACCATCCATCTCTCTTTTTTTAGAGATGATGTTCACAAATCAAAAGAGAAATATTGGGTGATTTCTAGAGGTACTTCTTTTCTTTCAAAAGTAATACTCAGTCAACAACTAGATTCCTGCCTAGTAGTAATTATAACCATGAGAAACCCATGAAAGCATAAAGTCTTTCATTGCTTCCTTCACTAAAACAGGGCATAGTAACACAATAGAATGAAGTGTAGCACAAAGTCTCCACCTCAACTGCCAAAGAGTGAAATATATGAAGGATAATGGGGGTACAAAGTCATCCCAATATCCTTTACATAGAAATAGAAAACAAACACACTAAAGACAATTATGGTAGCACAAAGTCTCTCCACAGTCGGCTTCAGGACACCTTCTTGATCGCTTCCACTAGTTCTGCTTGTTAAATTAAATGGAAAAAAATGCTTATAGGAAATAGACATAAGAACAATTTCCTAAATAACATAAGCTATTCCAACACAAATTCTAAAAGGTCACTTGTTTTCTCATTCAAATAAAGAAATATGATTAACAGTTTGAGCTCAAAGTCTCAGGAAAATGCCTTTCAATTTGGGTAGAGTTTTGCTTCTATAACAGAGAGATCTCCCTTGTATAAAATAAGAGATTACAATATATAGTAGCCAAGAATGACTTGGCACTTTGTTTCATAGAATGGTCCATGCTACATTCAATGCCTTGAATGCATTTTCAATCCTATGAAGGGGCCATGCTAGAACATGGCATCAACCTTAACTTTGGTGTACAGAATCATCTCAAATGTCTTCTCCTCAGCATGGGTCATTTGGTCTATTTTTAGATATGTACGTGGCTATCCACTCACTTTTATTCAAAGGGAGAAAAATAGGCCGTGCCTTTGAATGTTTATGTGCTCAGACATCTACTTGGTCGATTGTTCCACCTACTAGAATAAATCCCCTATAGATATTTTAGTATCTCCTACAGCTGTCCCTCTTTCTTGTTGCAATTTGAGCTCTTAGACTATCTTCTTACCTTCAATAGGCTCTTTTATCTTCTTCTTCAGTTGTTTGCTGAGTTTGTTCTTTAGGTTCTGTGCCATATTTGAAAATAAATAGGCATTTCATTACCTTGAATTTGACATCTGTGGGGACATTACTGGTTAGTGGTCACTTGAACCACATTGAACCTTGAACCTTTGAACCATGAGAGTTCATTAGTTCAATGGTTCAACGGTTTGGGTAGTCCTATCAGCTCCTTGGTTCAATTAGTTCCTTAGTTCAATTGGCTCCTTGGTTCAATCTTCCACTTCCTTCCTTCACTCAAAGCTTCTTTGTGAACTTTGAACTTCTTAAACTAGTTGAACTCTTTGAACCATTTGAACCTATGAACCATTTCAGTTCAAAGTTCAATGGTTCAATAGTTCATTCTCTTTCTTTGAATCCTTTTATTCTCTAAGTCTTTTGAAATTTATTAAACCTTTAAACCTTTGAACCTTGAACCATTTTGGTTCAAAGTTCAATGGTTCATTCTCTTTCTTTGAATCCTTTAAAGTTTCAAACTCTGTGGATTCTTCTCTTTTCTATTGAACTCTTTGAACCTTTGAACTTTGAACTCTTTTGGTTCAAGATTCAACGGTTCATTCTCTTTCTTTGAATCCTTTTATATTCTAAGTCTTTCAAACTTTATTGAACTCATTGAACCTTTGAACTTTGAAATCTTTTGGTTCAAGGTTCAACGGTTTAACGGTTCTACCTTCACTCTTTGAAGGCTTCTCTTCTTTAAGTCTGTTGAACTTATTTGAACTTTAGAACTTGCTGAAGTTTTTGAACTCGTTGAACTCTTTGAAGTGGTTGAACTTATTTAAACTCGTTGAGCACTTAAATATTTTTGAACCTTTGAACACATTGAACCTTTAAACCTTTGAAGTGGGGTTCAATGGTTCAACGGTTCAATGGTTCATTCTATTTGTTTGAATCCTACTGATAGACCTTTTGGTTGAACCTCAACGTTGAACCGACCTTGAAAATGCCCAAGTGTTTGGAAGTTGTTCCTTTATGAGAGCCTGCCTATTGAAGTTGTTGAACCCATTGAACCTGCGAGTCCCTTGACTAAAAATGCTTGAATAATTGAAGGACTTGAGCACTCAGAACATTTTTTGAGAAGGGAAGAGAGAATTTTGGCTTGCAGGACCAAAATAGTTGATATGTTGTCCCCAAAAACAAGTGATGGATTTTGGGAACAATAGCTAGCTCCATTTGGGGAACTTCCATTGATTGTAAAAATAATTGAAGGGAGTAGAATCTAGAATCTCCAGTGCCTTTAAATGTGCCATTGGGCTATGGAGTCATGCTACCCAAAAAATAAAGGTGCTAAAAAGAAACAAAAATGAAAAGCACCAAACATAACTAAAGAATATACAAATATACATATGTATAATTGATCTTATCTGATACTTGAAGGGTTGAAGTGCTTTAGATGCTACCCACTGTGAGGTAGTGAAAAGGGTGTGCCATTTTGATACTTCAATAAGAAACTATTCTTACCATTGAGCTGATGAATAGTAAATGGGCCTCTCCATAGGGAATTGAATTTCCCATGCATTCCCTTTGGTTCTCTTCTAGAATCTCTGGTGCCTTTAAATGTGCCATTGGGCTATGGAGTCATGCTACCCAAAAAATAAAGGTGCTAAAAAGAAACAAAAATGAAAAGCACCAAACATAACTAAAGACTATACAAATATATATATGTACAACTGATCTTATCTGATACTTGAAGGGTTGAAGTGCTTTAGATGCTACCCACTATGAGGTAGTGAAAAAGGTGTGCCATTTTGATACTTCAACAAGAAACTATTCTCACCATTGAGCTAATGAATAGTAAATGGGCCTCTCCATAGGGAATTGAATTTCCCATGCATTCCCTTTGGTTCTCTTCTCTTGTCCCATAACAAAAATTGATCACCAATCAAAAAATAATGGGATTTTACTTTCTATTCGAAGAGCTTCTTTACTAGACTTTGATGCAAAATAATTCGGTCCACCACCATAGTTCGCTGCTCATCTAACTCAGTCAAGCACATGATCCTCTTGTCAATGGAGCTTGCCTATGTTTGATCTTCAACTAATTTTACCAATTTCAATGCTGGTAATTCCAAAGTGATTGGTATCTCTACATTGAGACCATAGAAAATTTGGAAAGGTGACATACCTATTTCCCTCTTAGGCATAATTATATCTACCCATAAAGCATCAAACAATGCTTTATGCCAGGTTCAGTAGTTATCATCTACCAACTTTTTGATGATGGTCACCAGGTTCTTGTTGCTCAATTCTACTTGGCCATTTCCTTACAAAAAATAATTAGAAGAGTGGGAGAGGGTAATCCCATAATAAAATTAGAAATGAGTAATCTCATGGGAAGAGAAACATGTTGCATTATCAGTCGCTATCTTGGTTGGGACCCCAAACCTGGAAATGATGTTCTCCTTGAAAAAATTACATATTAATTCTGAAGTAGCATGCTTGGATAGAATAGCTTCCACCCATTTGGTGAAGTAATCTATGGCTATGAGGACATAATCATGTCTAGCACTTGAAGACAGGTTTACAAAACCTATGAAATCAATTCCCCATTTCTGAAATGGATCTTTTATTACCATTGGCTTAAGAGGCAAAGCAGCTAACTTAGGTCTTCTAATGAACTGTTAGCACAGTTCACATCTTTGTACCCATTTGTATGCATCTTGAAATAGAGTAGGCCAATAATACCTAGCTCGCATAATCTTATGGGCAATTATAGGTGTAGAAAAATGTCTTCCATAGGCTAGATTATGGAAGGACTTTAGAAGTTGGTTCTGCTGCACTTTATCCATGTAGTGAAGGAATACCCCATCAAGGTTCCTCTTATATAGCCTATTATCCCATAGGACAAAGTTGGAAGCTTTCAACTTGACAGTCCTCTTTTCTTTATGAGATAGGTGAGCAAGACACTCAACATAAGTAAGAAAATGAGCAATACTTGAATACCACTCATTCGTGGTGGAGACAAAGAGGATTGTTGGCATGTCTTCAATTTTTACTTCTTCATGCCTTGTTTCTTCTGGTATGTTATCAGCAATCAATTGGTAGAGACACCTTCCCCACACAAGCTTCATTGGTTTGATAAAAAGATTAAACTCCTAGATTTTAACAATCTAATTTCCCCTTTTGGTTCCAAACTCCTACTAAGTTAATATGGATTTGACTGTGGTATCAAGAACTAGGGCAATAGTGTGTGAATTCAGGATGTAAAAATGAAAGTACTTTACTACCTTTACCACTGCATAAGCATGCTTCTCCAGATTTGAATATTTTAGTTCATGAGCTTTGAGAGGATAACTCATGAAGGATATGGGAGATTCCACACCTTCTTTGTTCTATTGAACTAGAATTACTGAAAGTGTTTGCTCAAAAGCATAACTATACATTGTAAAATCTTTGGTATAATTTGGACAAACTAGAATTGGGGCATGGGTGATAGCTATCTTGATGTCTCAAAATGCCAATTTACCTTCTTCAGTCCAGCTGAAAGTGGCCTTTCCCTTCATCATTTCCATAATGTGGTGAGTCTTCATGGTGAACTCAGGAATGAACCTTCATAAAAAATTCACCTTTCTAAAGAAAGAGTAAATTTTAGTCTTACTTGTGGGTAGAGTAAGCTCTTAGATGGATTTGACTCTTTTTGAGTCAATATTTATGCCTCCTTAGGATACAATGTTTCTGAGAAGTTTCCCTTCTATTACCCCAAAAGTAGACTTCTTAGGATTTAGATAAATACCATTCTAGCGACATCGTTCCATCACTTGTTGCAAATGGCGCACATGATTAGGATGATGCTTAGAAAAGACTGTTAAATCATCAAGGTACACCATAATGAACTTACCCATTTAATATTTGAAAACAAGGTCCATTGCTCTCTAAAAAGTGGTGCCAGCATTTATTAACCCAAATGCCATTCTTTGATATGCAAAGGTGCCCTAGGGTGTGGTGAAGGTAGTCTTATGTTGGTCTGCTTCACCAACTTCCACTTGATTATACCCTGAGAAGCCATCTAGCATTGATAACATATATGAACCAGTCACCATCTGAAGGACTTGATCCATGATGGGTAGAGGGTAATTATCATTTAGGGAGGATTAATTCAAATTCCTAAAATCCATGCAGAAGCAAATTTTGCCATTCTTTTTTCTCACAGGAACTATGTTTGCAATCCATGTGGAATGATGGATTGGGAAAATTATTCTAGCATTCAGCATTTTATATATTTTAGATAGAATAGTACCTGATATCTTTGGATTATACTACTAGGATTTCTACTTGTAAGGCACCAAATCACTCTTGAGAGGAATTTCATGGAGAATTTCTTCAGGCCTGAGCAACTTTAGATCATCATAAAAGTACACAAATACATCCATGTAATGGTGAACCAGGTCAATAAATTTGAGTTTCTCCTCTAGAGTGTAACACTTCCCAATGTTCACCATCTTGAGATTTTCCTTAGTACCCAAATTTATCTGATCAAACTCCTGGGAGGAGATTGAATCTATTTGTTGCTATTTGATGAACCTATCATGCTTGTCAAATAGTTTCTCAAGGGAAACCAATCCTTTGGGAATTTTATTCTCTTTTAGCTATAGGAATTCTTCACCTACATTTGAACTTGTTTCAAGGGCTGATTCAAGTTTTTAAGGCTCACTGCCTTCGAAGTGAAGTTGTTCAAAGCTGTCTTTTTGTTCCAGAAAGGTGATGATTTGGTTGTCACCATTAAACACTTGCCAATGATTGGAATTTTTAGGCACACTTAGTCAAAAGACTAATTTGATAGTGTACCTATCTCCCTTAAAATCTTGGTGAGGAACCAAGAGAGTCTAAAATAGCTAATGCATTAGCTTGGTCATTGAATTCCCTAGGTATTATAGAGATACTGAAAGCATCAAAGCTTTCAATTTGATCCCAAACTAGATTAAAATAATGACGCAATCTTCCATTCTTGGTTTGATACAGGGTCCTCACCTAACAAACCACTATCTCAGCATCTCATTTGGCATGGAGTTTGACGTCCCTATCTTGAGTGGCCTTCAATCTAAGAAGTAGCAATTTGTATTTAACAGTATTGTTGGTGTTGTTGAACTGCAACTTGTATGAAGAAGGAAAAATATCTCCTTGAGGAGATATCAACACAATTCTAGTTCTAAAACTTGTAGAGGAATAACTACCATCAAATTATAGAATCTAGACATCATTAGAAAATAATTTTTCCTTAGATTTTTCTTCATTTAGAGGGGAGGGATCCTCTGGGCTTGCACTGTACTCTATTAAGTCTTCTACTATTTTGTCTGAACCAATTTTTAGATTGTCATTTCTAGAAGTTCTATTAGTTAGGATAGGAACATCCTCTATAGTCAGGAAGTAATTACCCATGCCTAAAGACTTAAAAAAAATTTGAGCTTCAAGCGTTGATGTTTGAGTGACATCATATTTTGCCTCTTTCTCAGGGAGCAATCTCTACATGATGCATTTGACTAGGATCCTTACTTCAGATAGGTTCATACTTAACTCACCACCAACATCCTTGCAGAAATTTCACCTAAGAATAATGCCGTATGAAGTTGGAATGTTGGCCATCAGGACTATCATCTTAATTCTCTTGTCCAGGAATGCCGCAAATGTAAATTGGGCATCCTTGATTTGTCCCATCAGTGACACTTGTTTGTTCTTCATGGAGAAACATATCCCAAATGTCTTGGTCAATGTGAGACTAAGGGATTTAGCTACTTTGGTGGGCATGATGTTGTTAGATGTGCATGAGTTGATGATGCAATTATTTAACTGGTGACCATTTATCAACAGGGAGACGTAAAATGGTTCTGTCTTCTTGAGAGTAGCAGGAGGAGTAATGACAAGGTTGTTTTAGGTGGATGTGGGAGTCACCTTTGGAACATCTAGCTCTACAAGGATAGTTTTATTCTTCACACATTGAACTAACCTATCCAACTGCTCAGGTTTGGATTATAAGAATTCAAATTTAGACATTTAAATTTTGGTTTTCTTGACATGGTCGATTATATCAAATGTCTAAAATGAATTAGGAATAGGGGAAGGTAGGTCATCCTTCTATTTTTTAGGAGGGGTGGTACTGGTATATGAATTTGAAGCTGAAGGTGCAAGAATGTTTGGGGTACTTACTTATTTAGTGATCATCAGGTCCTTTGATTGAAAAGGTAGAGTGGTTCCCCACTTAGCAATTGAAATTGCTAGTTGAGATCTCTCCTCTATTTTTTCCTTATCAGCTTGCTGGGCTGACTAGTTTTGGGCCCTGATAAATACAATGTATGATCCATCAAATGCTTCTAACTTCTTCTTGGTAATTCAAGAAACCAATGTTTGAGTCACCAACTGATTCTTCTTGGTCTGTTGCAAAGAGATCAACGTCATCTTCTAGGTTCAACTCAGGTTGGAAAGAGAAATTTGATTTTATTTCAAGGTATCCAAATATTGAGTTGGCTGGAGCTACTTCAATAGCAAGTTTCCCCTGAGGGGGAGGAAGGAAATTTGTCTACCCTTGATTCTTGATAGTTTTACCTTGGTACGACTGATTGGGAAATGTTCTCCTTGGTATATCTCTGTATGAAGGAGTAGAAGACATCCCTTGCACCATTTGCTTCTTGAGAGCTAGCAACTTATTTGCCATCTTTTACACCATTAAATTAGTGGTGCCTATAGATGGATATTTAGAGGATAAAGAAGATTTGCCTCTGTTAGGATCTCTTCTTATCTTTCCTACCAAGATAAGATCATATTCCACCTTCGTGGCCAAATCCTGTGCTGCAACAAGGTCTATGTGGCCAGCACATCTCAACAAAAAACTCACTTTAGGTAGCTGAGAGTTGATGAAGAAGCATTTGAGATTCTCAGCTATTGGCTAAGCAATTATAGGAATCCTATTCCTCAGCTTGTCAAACTTGGCTATGAAATCCCTCATAGGTTCAGGAGGCTCTTTCTTCATTTGTGTGAGTTGAGCTAGTAGGGCATGCACATCTTCAGTAGGCTTGAACCTAGCTTTGAATTTGGATTTGAGGGTGTTTTAGTTAGTCACAATTTGGGCCTTTAGATGATAGAACTAGTCTATAGTAGCACCTTGTAATGTTTCCACAAATAGCCTAACTGTTACATCCTCATACTCCACGCCTATCACACCACATGCTATGCTAAAGGCTATAATATGTTCATCAGCATGAACTCTCCCATCACCAAAGAACTTGGGGAAATTCTTCCTTGAACTACATGGTAGCTCATATAAAGGTGGAGTTAAATTGAGTGGACCAAAAGAGTTACCCTAGGGGCCTTGAACTGCCATGATTTAACTACTACAGGGAGGGATAACAAATGTTTGAGGGGTATGTGTTGATAAAGCTCTGCTAACAGTAGAAATGGATGCTTTGCCTGGTAATGGAAACCTATATTTTGTAGGAGGAAAATGCCTAATTCATTGAAGGCAAGATGGAGAAGGAAATAGGTCAAAATCACTTTGCTAAGCCAACTCA
Source organism: Torreya grandis (assembly GCA_037957365.1). Taxonomy (NCBI): domain Eukaryota; kingdom Viridiplantae; phylum Streptophyta; class Pinopsida; order Cupressales; family Taxaceae; genus Torreya; species Torreya grandis. The sequence goes on along the minus strand of JARHVA010005535.1, from coordinate 419,934 downwards.
AATATAGGGTCAACAATCCCTTTGGATCTCTAGCTTCGTGTATATCATGGATCTTCCAGAGTGTAAAACTAAAATGGATAAGGATAGGGACTACTTTAATTTGAAGCTTGAGGCTTCAAACTGCACATTCTTCCCCAACGGAGTCACCAAATATTGTTGGCATGAAGGTGGAGGAAAATGGTAATGGCAAAAGACTAGAACAATGAAGAAAATAGATATGGAAAAGAAGTGAAACTGCTCATTCTTTCCCCAGCAGAGTCACAAAAAACTATTGGGTGAATATTTTGTCACCAGTTAATTGATGGGAAAAATAGGTGTTTCCACCATAGCATAGGGAGATATATCAGTGAAATATGCAGGTTGACCACATCAAAAGGGGACAAATCCCTCCTCTCATCAAGGGGATGTTCCCTATAAATATGAGGTGCTATATACTATATATATAAGCTAAAAATAACACTAAGGGGTAGGACAACACCATCCATCTCTCTTTTTTTAGAGATGATGTTCAAAAATCAAAGGAGAAATCCTAGGTGATTGCTAGAGGTACTTCTCTTCTTTCAAAAGTAATACTCAGTCAAAATTCAGATTCCTACCTGGTAGTAATTGTAACCATGAGAAACCCATGAAAGCACAAAGTCTTTCATTGCTTCCCTCGCTGAAACAGGGTGTAGTAACACAACAGAATGAAGTGTAGCACAAAGTCTCCACCTTAATTTCTAAAGAGTGAAATATATGAAGGATAATGGGGGCATAAAGTCATCCCAAGATCCTTTACACAAAAATAGAAAAAAAACACACTAAAGACAATTGTGGTAGCACAAAGTCTCTCCACAGTCAGCTTCAGGATACCTTCTTGATCACTTCCACTAGTTCTGCTTGTTAAATTAAATGGACAAGAATGATTCTAAGAAATAGACATAAGAATAGTTTCCTAAATAACATAAGCTGTTTTGGCACAAAGTTTGAAAGGTCACTTGTTTTCTCATTCAAATAAAGAAATATGATTAACAATCTGAGCTCAAAGTCTCAAGAAAATGCCTTTAAATTTGGGTAGATTTTTGCTTCTATAACAGAGAGATATCCCTTGCATAAAATAAGAGATTACAATATATAGCAGCCAAGAAAGACTTGGCACTTTGTTTCATGGAATGGCCCATGCTACATTCAATGCCTTGAATGCATTTTTAGTCCTATGAAGGGGCCATGCTAGAACAGGGCATCGACCTTAACTTTGGTGTACAGAATCATCTCAAATGTCTTCTCCTCAGCATGGGTCATCTGATCTATTTCCAAATATGTACATAGTTATCCAATCACTTTTATTCAAAGGGAGAAAAATAGGTTATGCCTTTGAATGTTTGCACGCTTAGATGTCTACTTGGTGGACTATTCCACCTACTAGAATAACTCCCCTATATATATTTTAGTATCTCTTATAGCTTTCCCTCTTTCTTATTTTAATTTGAGATCTTAGGCTATCTTCTTACCTTCAGCAAGCTCTTTTGGCTTCCTCTTCAACTGTTTGCTAAGTTTGTTCTTCAAGTTCCATGCCATATTTGAAAATTAACGGGCATTTCATTACCTTGAATTTGACATCCATGGGGATGTTACTGGTCACTAGTCTTTTGAACCATATTGAACCTTGAACCTTTGAACCATGAGAGTTCATTGGTTCAATGGTTCAATGGTTTGGGTAGTCCTATTGGCTCTCTAGTTCAATCGGTTAAACCATCTCTTCAAACTTGTCTCTAGAATCTTCTGCTTCCTTCGCTCAAAGCTTCCTTGTGAACTTTGAACTTCTTTAATTGGTTAAACTCTTTAAACCATTTGAACCTAAGAACCATTTTGGTTCAAAGTTCAACGGTTCAACAGTTCATTCTCTTTCTTTGAATCCTTTTATTCTCTAAATCTTTTAAACTTTATTTACCTTTAAACCTTTGAACCTTGAACCATTTTAGTTCAAAGTTTAATGGATCATTCTCTTTCTTTGAATCCTTTGAAGTTTCAAACTCTCTGGATTCTTCTCTTTTTGATTGAACTCTTTGAACCTTTAAACTTTGAACTCTTTTGGTTTAAGGTTCAACAGTTCATTCTCTTTCTTTGAATCTTTTTATCTTCTAAGTCTTTCAAACTTTATTAAACTCATTTAACCTTTGAAATTTGAACTCTTTTGGTTCAAGGTTCAACGGTTCAATAGTTCAACCTTCACTCTTTGAAGCCTTCTTTTCTTTAAGTCTGCCAAACTTATTTGAACTTTAGAACTTACTGAAGTCTTCAAACTCATTGAACTATTTGAAGCGATTGAACTTCTTTGAACTCGTTGAGTGCTTAACTCTTTTTGAACCTTTGAACTCGTTAAACCTTTGAACCTTTGAAGCAGGGTTCAATGGTTCATTCCATTTATTTGAAGTCTACTGATGGACCTTTTGGTTGAACTTCGACGTTGAACTAGCCTTGAAAATGCCCTAGTGTTTGGAAGCTATTCCTTTATGAGAGCCTGCCTATTGAAGTTGTTGAACCTATTGAACCTATGAGTCCCTTGACTGAAAATGCTTGAATAATTGAAGGACTTGAGTGCTCAGAACATTTTTTGAGAAGGGAAGAGAGAATTTTAGCTCGCAGGACCAATTTAGTTGATAGGCTATCCCCAAAAACAAGTGACAGATTTTGAGAACAACAAGAACCAAGTATGGGGCCAACATCAACCACAATGATAAATCCAAAATAAAAATTAAAATCACCATAATTAGGATCATGATACCCAAACAAACCAATTTTTCTATATAAGTGTTCCTTATGATTAAAAAAATACCATGTGATGCATTACTAGTAATCACATTGCCACTATCAAACTCACTCCTTGTAGGCCAACTAATACTAATCAGAGTGTTAGCCCTTCTATTTTGGAACCACTACCCTTGACCATTAATTATTATAACATATGTTAGATAAATATGATTGCATCTCAACCATTGTGAATTACCATTCCTAGACCTCCAATAAATTCCTCTAATTCACATGACTCTTCCCTAGCTCTAAATTTTTTAGTCACAACTAAATGGCCAAGAGTTACTCTCCAAGGCCCTTTACCTTATTACAATACCAATATCAATCTAGATCCTATGCTAGATGCTTTGAAATCAAAATCCAAGCCATCTCATCCTTCTATAGAGAATCCATATAATATTAGTGAATAGCTAAGAAAAATGACTACACAAATATACATCCTGAATCTCTTCCATATGTCTAAAGTTCATAAGACCATATTAAATGAATTTATGTAATAATCCAAGGTGCCCAATGACATTGATTTGTCCTTGTTCCAAGCACTAGTGGTGCATTTTTCCCTAGGTAAACAACTCACATTTTACCAAAGTAATATGTCATCCCTTGGTTCCCTTCACAATAATTCCCTACATATTGAGGGCATTATTTCCCACCATAAAGTCAATCAGGTTGTTATAAAAAATGGTTCATGGTTAAACATAACATCGATGAAGTTGATCTATATGTTGGGTTACACAATAATTGATATACAACTAGATATCATTAAAATCAAGGCCTATGATAATGTAGAGAGAGAATCTATAGGTACCATTTATTTTATACTCATTGTTAGGCCTATCACTCATGACACCCTATGCCATGCCATTGGAATTGAAATACCTTATAATCTACTTCTTAGTCACCATTGGATCCATGAAGTATGAATAGTCCCTTATACCTTGTATCAGTGTATTAAGTTCCCTCATTCAGGATTGGAGGCTACCATCCATGGTGATCTTTATTCTATTGAAAACATAGAGAGGCCAAGTAAGATAATTAAAACTATTATCAAAGAACTAAGTTTTTAGATAATAATAAATAAAAATTTCCTTAATCTCCAAAGTCTAATTACATCAACCCTAGTGACCTCACCTCAACTTCTTCTAATCCACCTTCTAAGAACATTTTTTGCTTATTTTATTTTTGAGGATGAGGGTATAGCCACATGCTGCATCCAAGATGCCTTCCATATTAGCAAGCTAACCAAATCCTTTAAATACTATGGAAGGCCCAAACCTATCCCTAGTAGGCCCAACATTATTTGGTGAAATAAATCCAAATATGATCTATAAGAGCCACTCATATTTATACCAGATACATCAACCAACCAAGATTAGGGCACCAGTGTTGAAGGAGTTTGGTGTATGGTGAAATTTTTTCTAATTAATTTCAAAGTGATAAATACCCCATACTAAACAAAATCATGGACCATCTAGACTATCAAGGAAAAGTATTGGGGCTAAAATTCGAAACTACTATTGAGCTAGTACCTAGAACAATACATGTAAGAAGTCAAGGCCTTTGATTTACACTTCTTGGGGGTGACCCCATTGAGTTTAAGAGTGATACTACATAAAATAATGAAAATAGTCTCAACATTGACACAACATTCCATTATAACACCTAGGATGAGCTTAAAAATACCAACCTATTTGATACTAGTGCCATTCTTACCATTATGACCTATTATCCTCTTTCCCTTCATAATCTTATCCTAATCAATTGGGAAAAACAAGAATTTATTATAAAATTATAAGAATTTTAGAATAAATATTCTATTGCTAAATTCATGGGGTTTAGAGATAGGTTTTCTACTGATGATCACAAACAAGGCTTTGAATTCCACTTGGATCTTGTTATCTACTTTGGAGAGTAGACAAACTTCCTTGGTCATTCATAAATTAAAACATTGAGATATATAGGTGAAAATATTTCTAAGGCACATTTAGATTAGGGAAAAATTAAATATAGGGATAAGTCTATAGTTGAAAACCTATTTCAAGTGCCCTTGGATGGGGAAGTTTGTTCATCTCTTAAGGAATCTCAGATTCCTCCTAGTCTAAGCATTACCATTGGTTTCATTAACTATTTTTAGTCACCATGAAGGGAAAAATCCATTTTTGATTCAAGATTCAATATCCATGAAAGTTTTAAGGTTTTTTAAAAGTTAATAAAAATGGTTAGGTATCAAAAGGAAAAATCAATACTTCATAGGTTTTTCTTTGAAATTTTTATGAAAAGTTTGGTATTCATATATTTTATAGTGAAGTAGTCAAAGAATATGTTGCAAAGGAATTCAAAAATTTTATTTTGAACAATTTTTTTTATGACTTCATAAAGAATTTACTAAGTCTTTTCCTTCAAAAAATTTGTTGAGAAAATTTGGAACTTTTATTCCAAATAAAAGTTCTAAAGGACAATTTTGAGAGCATAAGTCACAAGAATAAATTCTTGTGAAGACTAAGGAAAAAATAGAGGTCACAAATCATTTAAAATGCTTGAAGAAATCTGCATGACTGATTCTAAGTTCATATGTCAATCTCCCAATGGTCTCGAATCCTTTCAAAATGATTTTTGATACTCAACCATATTTATTCACAGTTGCTCGATAGATCTCCATGTTATTAAAGTAATAAGAAAGTGGGTCAGAAAGATGCTTCCACATATTGAGATCTTGATGACCTAACATACCAAAACCATCTAAATAATTTCTAATCCTCTACGTAGGTGGGTATGTGAGATGACACCATGTGGTGAAACCCCACTTCACCATAGATTGAATAATTAGCATTGCATTTGAAGCCTTAGCTGAGCAATGAAAAAGTAAAAGGAAGCCACATGGATGTTTAGGCCCAAAGAACATAGCACCAAGAGTATATAATGAAGAGGAGAAAACCAATTAACACTCAATGGAACCCAACCAATAAATAATAAATAAGGGGTAAAAAAATAAGAAGCTACCATGTGGCCCAATTAGTGGACTGATAATGTAGAGGTTGAAGCAATTAGGGAGATAACATGTGGAGGGTATAGATAATGGATGGGGCTCAATGGATTATAGGGGTGATGTTTCCAAGTAATAAAATAGGTGGTGAATGTAATAACACCATGCCATAAATGTACTTGCCTTAAAGTGATAGCCCATTTTACCATCAAGATTATCATAAGCAATATTTATAGAATCATAGAATGGTGGCTCAAAAACCATAAGATTATGAGATGAATGAATTATGAGGATGTTAAAGTTAGCACAATGAATTAAATTAAGCTTGAGTCTAAAAAATTTAGTTCTAATATAACTAATAATGTTAAGGTGTGAGAAATTCTTGTGACAAATAAACAAGACATATCCTTGATTCTAAAGAAGATGGAATCTATCACCATGATAGACTTTAGACCAATTAGCCTCTACAATATTGTGTAAAAAATATTTACCAAGATTTTGGTCATTAGACTTCAACCTCTCTTGGATAAAATCATTACCTCTAGCTCGAAAGGTCTTATTCTAACTAGGTAAATACTTCATGTGGCCATCACCACTCATGAGATCATTCATTCAATTTTCAAAAGCAAAACCCCAAGTATGATATTTAAATTGGACATTTACAAATCTTATGATATAATTAATTAGGATTTATTGATTAGGGTTCTCAAGAAGTTTGGTTTCCAAGACCGAGTGATCAAACTAGTGAAGAAGTGTATTTTTATGCTTAGATTTTCTATTTTGGTTAATGGTTTTCCCAAAGGTTATTTCCCCTCAAGGAGAGGTCTCAGAGAGGGAGACCCTATTTCTCCTTATCTCTTCATCTTGATAGTAGAGGTACTAGGTAGAAATGCCTATAACTTGGTATTGCAGGGAATTTTTATGGGCATCAGGCCTCCTTTCACTGCCCAGGTGATGGTCATTTAATAGTTTCTTGATGACACTATATTATTTGGAATTTATTCTATGGTTGAGGCTGGAAGGTGGAAAAATCTACTCAATGCTTATGAAAGGGCCTCAAGGTAGAGCACAAATTTTGAGAAAAGTCACATCTATGTTCTAAACACTCAAGAGGAATTGTAATGAAAAATTACCAGAGCATTTGGTTGATCAAGTGTGAGGTTTCCTATTACCTACCTTGGCCTTATGCTTATGATCACCAAACTCACCTCAAATTATTGAAATATGATTATTAAGAGAATGAAAAGAAATATGGTTGGTTGAAAAGGATATTTAATGAGTCAAGTTGAGAAATTTCAACTCCTCAAAGCTTCCCTTCAAGGTATACCTAATTACTTCTTAAGTCTATTGAAAATCCCAAAATACATGGTTTAGAAGATTGAGCAAATTTAGAAGAAATTCCTCTAGTTTGGAGTGGAGAAAAAGAGGAGAATTACGTTGGTATAGTGGGAGAAGGTCTGTACTCCTAGATGTTAGGGGGGTTTGGGTTTAAGAAGGATTCATGTCATGAATAAGGCCCTCATGAAAAAGATAGGGTGGAACCTGATTCAAGGTAATAAGGATTGGGGTGATATCATGACCACTAAGTATCTTAATGGAGATTTAGGTCACAAGCTACTAGCTGATATTGGACTTCCTAAAGGTTCTATCATCTAGAATGAAACCCTCAAAACCCATGGTCTCCTTCATAGAGGCATCAAATAGAAGATAGGGATTGGTAAGAATGTTAATTTTTGTGAGGATGGATGGTTGAAGGACCTACCCCTCAAATATTTGAATTATGATATACTAAATAATAGAGCTTACATGTTCTTTGATGATAAAGTGACTAATTACATTAGTGGGAATGGGGGTATCAAGAGTTGGAAGAGAATCATGGATTATGTCACTGATCAAGATAAGGATAAAGAGGTTTCTCTTCAACTTCAAAATGATTTGGATGAATTTATGCTTTCCCTCCTTCCTAAATAGGATCAAATGATTTGGGGTAAGGATGACAAAGCCCTGTTTACCGTGAAAAGTTCCTATGGATTGTTGTTGGAACCTAGAGATGAAAATATGGGGAAAAGTATGGCTTCCTAAAATTTTACATAAAATCAAATTCTTCTGGTAGATCCTAATGCATAACAAAATCTTGACTCTTGATAATTTGAAGAATAGAGGCTTTCAAATACTAAACATGTGTGTTCTTTATGGTGAAGAAGAAGAGATGAAAACTCACCTCTTTATACACTATAAATTTATTTGGGAGGTTTGGAGCCTTATCATGTAGAACTTGTGCTAGGTTTTTAATGACAAGGTGGTGGACTTAGTCAAAGATTGGAGGCCCTCATTTTGACTTACTTTTTTGATTCTCAAAGAGCTATGGTTGAAAATTCCCCCTACCTTGCCTGGAACTTGTGGAAAGAGCATGATAAAAAAATTTCTAGGAAAAAGTATAAAACCCCCTAGAGGTTTTCTAGACCTTCTATAAATTGCTGGTGGAGAATATCAATTCTTTCAAATTTAAAGGTGTTGAGAACCACCTAGGGTAGGAAGAATAACAATTATTGAAACAATGGATTGTTATCCCTAATATCTACCAAATTAATAATTCTAAAAATATAGCTAGGGATAAAAGTAAATGGACCTTACCTCAAAAAAGATGGTTTAAGCTTAACTTTGATGGGGAAGCTAAAGGGAACTCAGGGGTGGCTAGTGGAGGAGGTATAATTAGATTGGATTCGAGAATGTTTGTGGCTACTTACACTAGGGGAATTACAATTAAAGTTAATAATGAGGTTGAAGATTTAGCCATGATATGGGGAATCAAACTTGATATCTCCTTGAACATTCGACGCCTTCATGTGGAAGGGGATTTATAACTTATTGTGAATTTTTCCCTTGGATCAATGGGTATAAGTTAGAATTTGGCAAAGATTATTGGTGATATCCAATTTATTCTCAATGCTATGGAGGAGTATAAGGTTTTTAATATTTATAGGGAGGGTAATGCTATCATAGATGCTATGGTGAACCTAGGTAGTAATAGCAATAGTTGGTGGTGTTGGAGACTATTATCCAGGTTGCCTAGTGAGGTTCAAACTCTTATTAAAAAGAATGGAAGTACATAAATAGACTAGGTGTTATGATCTCTTTTCCATTTACATACTCTGGTTGAGTGGAGGTGGTTTTATCTTGAAAGTCATTAAAACTTTAAATGAATTAGGAGTTGTCAAGTTTGAAACTCAGAGTGATGGGAAAAGAGATATTATTTCTCAATTTTTTTGAAGTGGGACTATGGTCAAAAAATGAAGGGAGATGAGTTGGAGAATTATAAAGATGCCAACATGGCATGTGAGAGATGTGAGAAAAGTTTAAATAATTGATTGGCTTATTAGGATGCTAATGAGGTAGGAGATTGATGGATTGGTAGATTAGTTGAAAGTTAGCTTGAAAGGATGTTAAAGAGGAAAATGACTAGTAAGAGGGTTAATGAGATGATAGGATAGCCAAAAAGGATGCTGAGATGGCAAGTGATGGGACAGTGGGATGATCAAAGGATAAGATGGCTTGAGAGTAATAATTTCCCTTCAATCCCTATCTCTAGTGATCTTCATTATCACATGAGGTGGTAGGCAAGGGTCTTTATCAAGGGAAAAAACCAAGGTGGTAAAGGTAATGCAAATCTTCAAAATTATTATGTTATTATTATTTCAGGATTACCATGGCCTTTGAATCAATGAAAGTGCATAGAAGGGCTTATTTACACTATAGGGTACCTGAAGAATCTGTCTCATCAATTCATGGAGTCTTGGAAGGAGGAATCCAAGAAAGTCTATATGGGGGGAATTTTATTCAAGGTCTCTAAGGAGGTGATTAGGCAATCCACAAGGCTCACTATCAAAGGAAAAATAGATATCTAATATAGCAAGGTTCCAAACCTAGAAAACATGGGGATTTTTTTCAAAAAAGGAGAGGCTATTTGAAACTCTGGGGGGGTTTGAAAGAGAGAAGTTGTTAGCACCATGGGGAAAAATTTATCTCATGATCATGAAGTACTTCACTCTAGTGGTTAGATTTAAGGTATTTTACCATTACCTCTTTACTTTACTTAATTATTTTAGGAATAAGATGGAGATTAGTTTCCCTTTTTTCCTATTATCTTCTCTAGAGAACTCTATTAAGTCAGCCAAAGAAATTCATGCTAAAAACCCTAAATTCCCTCTCATACACATTCAAAAAGGCCTCATTATGAGGTTTTACCATTTTCATTTGGCCTTGTGTCCACCAAAACAAATTAACATTAGCTTGCCTGAGGATACCTCGTTGACCTTGTCTCCTACAACTAAAGGTAAAGACAAGAAAACTATATGACCCCCAAAATATCCCATAAAGAGATAAAGGTGGGTCCTATAATTGAATATTTTAGTACCCCTATTGGGACCCCTAACCATGATTCCAAGACCAAATCTCCTAAGAAATACAATAGTAAACTTAAGACCCCTAATTGAGAGGATACAATGGTGTCTGCTAAAAGGGACTTGAAGGTTGTGGAGGAAGAGGGAAACATGCAATCTAAGAAGGATAAAACTAAGAAAGAGTAAATTAATATGCTTATATAGTATGTGAAAAGCTTAGATTTGGGATCGAGACCTAAATAGGAGGGGAGTGGTGATGGGGGTGGTTCTGGAAAGTATGGTGTTCAAGGAGTACATAGATCCAGATTTATTGTTAGAATCCCATTCACTAACCCCTAAGGCATTGAAATTTTAGATGATTATAAGTTTTTTAAGGATACCACCTGGGAGGGAGAATATGAAACACCCACTAAATCTATTCATGAATATGAAGGAAATATCCACTTTGTTGAACTAAACAAGGCTTACTCAGAGGAGACAGAGGAGGATACTAAAGAAACCTTTAGATAGAAGAAGGGAAGCTGCTCATTATGTGTCAAGACTAATAATGATCACATGGTGTTCAAGGATAAGATGGACAAGATGTAAAAGAAATGGAGGGTTATTGATAAATTTTCTACTAAAGCCCTCCACTACATGACTTCAATGTTTACTATTTTGAAGGATTTTGATGACAAGGTTAGAGATGTGGGTGTGGACAGCCTTGATGACTACAAAGATATGGTCAAGTTCTTGGCCAAATATGGGATGAATGATATTCCTTAGTGGTTCCACTATTTTTGTGTTTTTACTTAATTTCATTTTTTGTTTGCTATTTATGTGCTATTAAAGTACTATTTCTAGCTCATTTAAGGCATTTTGCTCAAGGGATACTTTGTATAGGTTTCAAGACCCTCATTTCCTAATAAAATAATAAAAACATTAAGGTGTGAGTGAGATCAACATAATGAGATCATGATCAGAGCATGTAAGACAAAAGACCATCTTAATGACAAGCATGGTGTGGATGTTTACAAGGAATAACATTGAAAGTAGGAATGATAAAATTAAACCAAAATATTCAAAGGTAGTAATTCCAAAAGACCTAAAACCACATTCTTATGCATGGAAGCTTGTAAATAGAGTTGTGGTCCTTGAGTGATTAAATATTGGTTACTACACAATCAATGAGAAAGTGTGTTGAGTTAACAGGTTTGAATTTGAAGCAATCATCACTATGTTTATAGGATGTAATCAAGATTCCAATTAACTATGGCCACCCCTATTTGATTTGTATAGAGATTATATGTCTTGAATTCTGATATTCACTAAAATTTATTATCTATATTTTTTTATTGTAAATAACGACTTGTGGTCTTCTCATTGCCTATAAAGTCTTGGGTCTTTCATTGTAAAAAGGTCAACATTTCTAGGCACTGTAATGCTGTCAAAATTTTCCCTAAATGAGCCCCTTTACTACTTAGGCCTTGAAATTAATGAAAAATAAATCATATTTATTTCACACTCTATGTTCTATGTGTACTAATTTTTTTAATCTTTATTTGTGGATGTTCATCCCTCTCATTGTCATCCTCCCTTTGTACCTCCACATGGAATTAGAATCCTCTACAGGTCACATATTATGTATAAATATGTCTACATAGGAATTATCTATGGATCATTTATCATCCCTCCTAATGGTTCATTGTATTCCCATACTTTCATATGAAATACTTATCCAACGGGTGCCTAATTTGAAGGTTTTACATTTTAGTTCCTTAGTTTTATTATGTCATCAAGTAGTTGAGGTGCTCACTTGAATCTTGGTGCATCACCATTTTCCATTCTAGAAAACATCTCTCTATCTCTCCATTTTTCCTTCAAAATATTAGGTTTAACATTAGCCTTACATTTCATTTCTACTCTTTTTAAGTCTATGCACTGGTTCTAAACTAGGTGCATTTAGATTAGAAGGAAATTGGCCTTCTCCAAAGGTTCATCCCAAGGATTGAAAGAGTCCTATGCCTTAAGGATGTTCCCATTATTTTTATGAGACATATGATAGTCTACACATGTTGGTAAGCTTAATTACACATGCACCCCACACCGAGAACTCTTGTGCCCCATGCTAAGCACTCACACTCTATGCCTATCTTCAATCATTTACATATAACAAGTTATCCATGAGTGTATATTTTGAATGACAATAATTTTTTGCATACCCAGTGGGACCCAATTTAAATATTTAACTAAGAATTTTTATTATTCTTAATTAAAAGTGTTGAAAACACTCTAATAGATCACTTGATGACTCCCAATACTCCTAGTTTTCAAAGATAAATTATTAATCTATATGCCAAGACAAATAAGATGATTTTCAAGAGATACTAATTTTAATTTTATTGAATTATTGGTACCTAATAGAAGGATAAGATTTGAAAAATTTGTATCCCTTATTAGGAAAATTAGTAATTCAAGATAATTTACCCTTAGAGTTTAGTCTAATCTCCCATTTGGAATATTCCCCACCTGTATGGGAAGGCTATTCCCTATCCCATTCATGGCTACTCTTAAAAATGAGCCCTTTGTTCCCTTTAATGGAGGTAGTCCATTGGCCCTCCCCTAGTATGATGATATTGTCATAGCTTCTCTTAAGAGCATCCCTTACTTTTTTGGAGAGGTCTCTACTACCCCTATAGACCATATAAAAGATGTTGAGAACATTTGCTTCATCCACAATGTAACAGAGGAAAACATCATAATGAAACTCCTTACCTCTTCTTTGAAAGGAAGAATGATCTAGTGGTACTAAGATTTTTAGCCTATTACTATCTAAAATTGGGATGAGTTGGGTGATAAACTATGTAGATAGTTTGAAGATAAGAGTGAGCACCTATCATTGATGGAATAACTCACTAGCATTAAAATAGTTACACACAAGCAAATAGTTAACTTCAACTTTAGATTCTAGAAGACCTGGGATCAGTTTCCACCATTAGTAAAACCTTCTCTTAATACTATGTTTTTATATTTTTTAAAATCACTAAACAGTGATGTGGTCATGATGGTCCAATCCATGGGAGGCATAATATTGTCTAATGCATATGAGGTTATTGTGTGCATATAGAATTATTTGATCCAAATAGGAAAATTATGCCTAAACCCCATATGCCCTTGTTCCCTAAGGCCACATATAAACATTTATCTACCTTTCCCTCTCCTTTGACTCTAACACTAATTCCTATTGAAACTAGTCCACCGATTCCATTGACTTCACCTCTAAGTTACCTACACAAAGTTAAGTCACTAATATAGATATTTTAAAATGAGATAGTAACACTCAAAAGGTAGAAATAATAAAAATCTAGGCCTTACCAAACCTTTAACCAACCATATTAGTTGAACATGCCTCCTTATCAAGGGGGTACACAAGCTCAAAACTAAATCCCATATAATAAACCACCTTATTCACTAAATTCTAAAATTTCTAGGACTACTAGAGACCTCGTGCCTCTATAGAATAACATAGTGCATGAATATGATGGGTGATTTCCTTGTAATCAAATATATAATCAAAATACTTATGTAAATAGAGTGCTAAATAAAACTTTAATGGTGCAAAGTATATCATACCCTTAGGATCAACTAAAGGAACATACTTCACAAAAAGAATAAGTGCATGAATAATCCTAAACATAGTTGGATGAAGCCACTTTGGCAAATTAGCAAGATAATGAATTCATCAGTATAAACCAAAACTGAGAGTCAGATATAGTTAACAATCTAGTGGATTATAGTACAAGGTTTAAAATAAGGGTAGTCGAGGGAGAGTAATATTCCTCAGTAGGCCAAACCTCTTCTTCACAAGTTCCATATTAATTTTACAAAGAGAATGTGACTGCTGACACCCCCAAAGTTCAAATAAATCAACCTATTCAAAATTAATATCAACCTTAAACTAGTTAGCATACTAAAGAGGAGGCTATTATCCCAAAGTTTCAAATGAAGGGGACTCAAATTTGCTTTAACATAGTGTAAAAAATCAATAAGACAATATTGAACATGACTATGTGGGAATCCATGTCCATTCTTTCTCAAAGGAATTTATTATAGGAAGTATTAGAGATATTTCATCATCATGAACTAGTAAAGGCCTCCCTAACTACTTCCACAAGTTTGTGTCAACCAAAAAAAGGAGAGCCTAATATAAGTAGTAAATTTCCACCATTATATATCTCCTTGATCATAGGTAAACACCTTGTACATAATTATATAATAGAATTAGGGGTGAGTATCTTAGTGATGCTAAATAAAATTATAGACATGCTAGGTATAACATATTATTCCATATTGAAAGGCATCATCCAATTCAATTGAATAATGGTTAAAGCTATGAATATCATCAAAGACCTAAGCCTCACTCTATATGCATGCCTCAACTGCTCTATTATGTAGGACAGTGAAGTGATTGACTTTCCCTCCTAATTCACTATACGCCTTTCTCAAGATTTCACTATGAAGATGGTTGGATACCTATCATCATATTGGTCACACATGCTACTTAAGACCAAAGATAGAACCAAGGTGACCATTAACACTGAATCTGTTCCTAAAAATCACATAGAGTTGTACTCTCCTAGTCCATAAGATATTAAATACACTATGTTTGACCATGAGGAGATTTTAAGTCTCCATAAGACTACCACGTCCCTTGAAGGAATACTATATAGCCTAATTTATGAATGGGCATGCAAGTAATATGAGTTTGACCCATATATTAATTTAGAAGAAACAAGGATGGGGACATACTACATTCTTAAAGGAAACCCCTTGTTGTCAAATCTCATGAAGTCATAAGAGGATCTTGAAGGTGCATAGTAGTTATATTTTGATGGATCTTGAAGCAAAAATGGTGCATGAGCTAGAGTGGTAATGATCTCCCCTAAATAAGATAAATATTTACATGCATTCATGTTGTTATTTAGATTCAAAAATAATGTCATCGAATAGGAGACATTGATTTAGGGTCTCTAATTAGTGTAAAAGAAAGGAGTCAAAGTGATATAAGCATTTAGGGACAATTAACTAGTTGTGAACTATGAAAAAGTACATAACATGTCCAAGAATAATCTAAAAAAAAATCAAAAACATAGGGCTTGGGATATAGTTGAGGGGTTCGATGCTTTCAACATCTGATCCATACCAAGAGTGAAAATGATGTTGCTAATAAGATCATAACTATGGGTGTATAATATGACCTCTAGCATAATATAAGGAATGAGTCCAAGTATATCATAAATCTTGTGGTTATACTGATGGTATTGAATAATGCAAAGAGTTAGTAATCTTTTAAAAATGATAAATAAATTATTAACTTCTTATAAGATGAAGCCAAATTATTTGCCAAGGATAAATCACAACTCTAAACCCACTATGAGGAACAAATAATCTAGCTAAAGTGAAACAAGATACTTATGGGGTGATCATGCTAGAAATCATCTTAAATTATGATGACCAACTAAAGGGTGAGAAAATAAGCATGATAGTTAAGAAATAAATCTTCAAATAGATAGCCATATCTAATGACAAGCTATTGAAGGCTGGTAAGGAGTGATCTATATCTAAAATTGAAGAGTTCATAAAACTAAGTAGAATATATGATGATACATTTTCATGGAGATACCAAGACCTAAAGGGTTTTGACCTAGGCATAACCCAACGTACTATTGATCTTAACCCCAACACCAATCCATTCAAGTAGAAGCAAAGGCTAATGAACCCCAAGTTTGAAACCCTAATGAGAAAAGAGCTCTCAAAAATCATAGAGGCCAATATAATATTTCTAACCAAACATTCTTCATGGGTGTCCAATTTAGCCCTAGTATAGAATAAGAATGGAGAAATCTAGATGTGCATGGACTTCATGGATTTAAATAAAGCATTACTCAGAGATCACTACCCCCTCCCACCAATGGAGTAGATTCTAAAAATAGTCACAAGTTCATAGAGGTTTTAATTTTTTGAAGGTTAATCAAGCTATAACAAAATACTTTTGTAGGAGTGTGATCAATTTAAGACCACATTCACTACTAAGTGGGGAGACTTCTCATACTATATGATGCCTTTCTAATTTACAAACATGGGAACTACCTTTCAAAAAGTCATAGATATAGAATTCAAAGGACTCCTCAACAATATCATCCTAGTCTACCTTCAAGATATGAAGTTCTTATCCAAGCACATGACTAATCACTTAAGTCATTTATAACAAGTCTTTGAAAAGTGTCAAGAGTTCAGGATCTCTTTAAACCCAAGTAAGTGTATATTCACTATCTATGAGGGAAAGTTGATGGGGCATGTTATTTAAAAATAAGGACTAATAATATATTTATATCAAATTAAGGCCATCTCATCTCTCCCTCTCTCAAGTCATAATAATGATCTCCAAAGCTTCTTGGGAAAGTTAAACATCATTAGAATGTTTGTATAAAATTTTACTATTCTAACTAAGCCCCTCACAATAATTCTCAATAAAGGCATTGAGTTAGTTAGACCCATGAAGGCAATATAAGTCTTGAGGCCATCAAGTTCACTATCACATAAGATCATACCTTGATAAACCACAATTATAGTAAATATTTTATCCTTTATGTATTTGGTGGAGCTGAAGTCATCTCAACCATCCAGGTGTAACAAAACTATGACCAATTTGAGTTTAATGTTTCTTTATTTATTTAGGTGTTTAAGGATTATGAAATACACTATATATTTATGGAAAAAAATCCATCATAGTCATAAGGATGCTCAATAAGTTTAGACATATGATCTCTAACAATAAGATTCAACTTATGGTTTCTCACTCAAGTATAAAGGAGTTTCTTCTAAGTAAGGATATCAATGAGAAGAGAGCTAGTTGGATCACAAAGGTGATGTAGTATGATGTAGATATCTGAATCACCAAGTTAGTGAGAGGGAAAGAACTATGTGAAAAACTAGAAGAAGATGTAAATTTTGAAGACATATTAGTATTCACATTACATGAGGATTAATTAATGGATCAAATCACCCATACCAATTGGACTCAGAACATGAGGATATTATTTCAAATTAGAACATATCCACATGGCTTGAATGAATACACACACAAGCACTTTAGATTACAATATGTCCCTTATGCACTTATTAGTGGTACACTCTTTATAAGAGACATCGATGGAGTTGTCTTAAGGTGTGTGGAATATAATAAATTAAGTCAAACCCTTAAAAATTTCCATGATAGGATATCAAGAGGCCATTACTCACATAAAACCACTACTATTAAAATCATGCGAGTTGGATATTATTGGATAATTCTATTCAAAGACACATATGTATGGGTGAGAAGCTATAAGAAGTGTACCTTATTTATAGGCAAGTAGAAATTGGCATCTCTACCCTTACACCCAATAGAAGAGGATTAAAACTTTGATTAGTGGGGATCAGACTTCATCAGAATGATAAATTTATCATCAAGCATCAACAACAAATGGATCTTCATAGAAACTTAATACTTCATAATGTGGAAAAATATAATAAAGCTCAAAGAGGCCAATGATATTTCTATTTTGTATTTATATAAAAGCCTCATAACAAGATTTTGTGTTTCAACCACCATCATTTATGACAATGCATTGGATTATATTAAAATAAAAATAAATGAATGGGTGGTCAAACACATCATCTACCTGAGCACTTCCTCAAACTATTACCCTTAAGGTAATGGTTTGGATGAGTCCACTAAAAAGAACTTGATTCACATAATCAAGTGAAACATGAAGGGAAATCATGATCTTGACATTGAATCCACTTATTCTAATCCATCTTATCAAATAATTTCTACTCATTTTACTATTGAAGATGAGGGTATTGCCACATAATGCATATAGTATGCCTTCTAAGTTGGCAAGCTACCCAAATCTCCTATATACTAGGGAAGTCCCAAACCTATCCCTAGTAGGCCCAACATTATTTGGAAAAATAAATCAAAATTTTCTCCATAAGAGCCACTAATATTTATATAAGATACATCAACCAATCAAGATTGTTACACTAGTGGTGAAGGAGGTTGGTGTATGGTGACATTTTTTATAATTGATTTCAAAGTGATAAATACCCCATACTGAATAGAATCATGGACCATCTTGATTATTAAGGAAAAGGATTGGGGATAAACTCCCAAGGTATCATTGAGCCAATACCCATAACAATTCATTTAGGAAGTTAAGGCCTTAGATTTACACCTCTTTGGGTTGACCCCATCGAATTCAAGAGTGATACTACTTCATCAATTGATGAAAAGACTATTGGAATTGACACACCATCCCATTATAACACCTATGATGAGATTATAAATACCAACCTATTTGATACCAATGTCATTCTTACCATTATGATTTATTATACTCTTTCCCTTCATCATCCCAGCCTAATCAATTGGGACCAATAAGAGTTTATTATACCATTATATTAATTTTAAAATGAAGATTTTATTACCTATTTCATGGGTTTTAGAGATGGATTGGAGGCTAGTGATCACAAACAAGGCTTTGAATTCCACTTGGAGCTTTTCTATCTCCTTTGGAGAGATGACAAACTTATTTTTTCATTAATAAATTAAAACATCAAGATATTTAGGGGAAAATATTTCTGAGGCACCTTTAGATCAAGGAAAAATTAAAACTAAAGATAAGTCCATAGGTGAAAACTTGTTTTAGGTGCCCTTGGATGAGGAAGTTTGTTCATCTCCTAAATAATCTTAGAGTCCTAGTTAAAGAATTATAATTAGTTTTATTGACCATTTTTAGTCACCATGAAGGGTAACATCCATTTTCAATTCAAGGCTTCAATAATCATGAAAGTTTCAAGGTTCAGTCTAAGTTCATGAAAATGGCTAAGTCTTAAAAGGAGAAATTAATACTTTGTACATTTTGATTTGCAAGTTTTGTGAAAGGTTTGGTATTTATGTATTTTTTAGTAAAGTAGTCATATAAAGTGTTGCAAAGGAGTTTAGAAATTTTGTTCTAAACAAAAGTTTTGATGACTTTACAAAGAATCTAATAAGTCTTTTATTTTAGAAAAAATGTTGAGAAGAGTCAGAACTTTTGTTTTGAACAAAAGTTTTTAAGGACAATATTGAAAGTGTAAGTCACAAGAATCCATTCTCACAAAGACTAAGGTAGACGTAAATGTCAAAAATCCTACATAAGATCAAAATAAATCTGAATGAGTAATTTTAAGTGTTCCTATTTTTAGGTAAAAATATTTGAATATTTTCTATCTTTGCCTATTACCATGCATAAATATTCCAATGATCCCAAGCCCTTTCAAAATGATTTTTGAAAATTAGTCAAATTTCTTCAAATTTGATCAATGGATATCCACATCAACAAAATAGTGGGAAAGTGGGTTAGAAAGATGCTTCTACTTATTGAAATCCTTATGATATGACATCCCAAATCCATATGAATAATTTCAATGTCTTAGAATAGGCAGGTAAGTAAGATGATGCCATGTAGTGAAATCATACTTCATCATAGAATAAATAGTTAACATTGCATTTGAAACCTCATCCAAATAATAGAAGAGAGAGGGAGCCCCATGAAGGTGGTAGGTCTAGATCACACAATGACTGGATCACCCAATGAATAAGAGAACACTAACTAGCACTTGATAGAGCCCAACTAAGAGAGCTTAGGGACATGGTATTTACATAAGAATACATCACATGGTATAATTGGTAGACCCAAAACATAGAGCTTGAAGTAATTAGAAGATGACACATAGAGACCATAGACTATGACTAGGTATCAATAGATTAAATGGGTGACACAACCAAGTAACAAAGGAGGTAGTAAATGGAATAACACCATGCCATCACTTTACTAGACTAAAATTGATGGCCCATTTGACTATCAAGGCTATCATAAGTAGTATTTATAGAATCAGAGTGTGGTGGATCAAGGATCATAGGATTATGAGATGAATGATTCAAGAGGACTTTGTAGTTGGAATGATGAATTGAATTAAGCCCTAGTCTATAAAATTTAGTACTAATATAGATAATAACATTAAGGCATGAGAGATACCAGCATGACAAGATCATGACTAAAGCATGCAATATAAAATAGAATCTTAATGACAAGCATGGCATGAAAGTATATAAGGAAAACATTGAAATCAAGAAAAAAGTAATTAGGCCAAAATATTCAAAGGTAGTAATTCCAAAAGACCTAAAAATGCGTTCTTGCACATAGAATATTGAAACTAATTTGTGGTCACTGAGCACTTAAATATTGGTTATAACATAACTAATGAAAAAGTGTGTTGAGATGATAGGTTCAGGTTCAAGGCAATCATCACCATGTCCTGAGGATTAAATTAGGATTGTAATTAACTGTGGCCATCCCTATCAGATTTATAGATAGATTGTATGTCTTGAATTATGACATTCATTGAAATTTATCATCTATATTTTTTATTGTAATTAATGACCCATGGGATTCTAATTTATTATATAATCCTAGGTATTTCATTTTACAAAGGTTAAAATTTCTAGGCATAGTAACACTACCAAAATTTTCCCTCCAGGAGTCCATTTACTACTTAGGCCTTAAAATTAATGACAACTGAATCATATTTCTTTCATGCTCTCTATTTTATCTGCACTAATAATTATTTATATTTGTCTTTGGATGTTCATCCCTCTTATTATTTCCCTCCTTTTATAATTAAATATAGAATCCTAATCCTATGTAAGACACATGTTGTGTATAACTGGGTTTGCATATGCATTATCCATGGACCATTTGTCATCCCTCCTAGCACTATGTTGTGTTCCCATACCTTTGTGTGAAATAGTTATGCATTGGGTGTCTGATTTGAAGGTTGTGTATTTTAGTTCCTTAGTTTTAATATGCCATCAAGTGGGTGAGGTGATCACTCTAATTTTGGTGTATCACCGTTTTCCCTTCCAAAAAATCTCTTACCCTCTCTCCTTTCTCCCTTCAAAAGATTAGGTTTAACATTAACTATAAATTTAATTTATGCTCTTTGTAGGTATATGTGCAAGTCCTAAACTAGGTACACTTATATTATAAGAAATTTGGCCTTCTATGGAGGTTCATCCTAAAGAGAGAAATATTTCCTTGGGGGCATTCCCATTATTATGATGAGACACATGATAGTCTGCGCACATTGGTAAGATCAAACACACCCACACTGCACTCCTATGTCCCATGCTAAGTTCTCTTGATATGTAACTATATTCAATCAACCCTATACAAATACGTATCCATTAGTGCATTTTTTGAATGATAATGGGTTCTAGTATATATTTAAAAGAGCATCAAATCTTTGTATATTTGGTTTAGGATTTCCAAAAATAACTTTTCAATTGGCTAATGTTAGAATGGAAGATTCAAATTCTTATTATATATGTAGGCCTTATACCTCCCAAAGTGATAAATAAATTTTATTCCATTAACTTAAAATTATTATGGAGGATGGATCTACACTCATTGTTGAGGATACCATAAAAGTGAATATTGGTACCTATGATGACATAAAGATAGTTTACTTAGGCACATCCCTCATTGCCAAAGAGCATAAGTTCATCATTACTATCATGAAGGAATTAATAAATATGTCTGGATGGTCTTATTATGACATGTGAGGTCTAAACCCCTATTTAATGGTGCATCAAATTATGGTGCATCCAAATGCTAAAAAAAAAAAAAATGCATCCATGCATTGCTATACTTATCAAGGAATTAGAATAATTATTAGGAGTTGAATTCATTAGAACCTTGGATTACTATGAATGGATATCAAGAATTATGTGAATCAGAAATAAATCACAAGGAATTCACTTATGTACTAATTTTAGAGACATCAACAAAGCATTCCCTAAAGATGACTTCCATTTATTGAATATTGCCATGATCATAGATTCAACAACATGATATATATGTTGTCCCTCATGGATGGATTCTCAAGATATAATCATATCAAAATTACACCCAAATACTAGCATAAAACAACATTCAACATTTTTTGGGGGATATTTTTTTATCAAGTCATGTCATTTAGTTGAAAAACACTAGTGTAACCTATCAGTGTGTCATGATCATCATCTTTAATGACATGATACATGACATTATTGAAGACTGCATCAATGATATCTTGGCCAAATGTAAAACATAAGTGGGGAAACCTAACATTATATAAATAATCTTCAAGAGACTTCATAAATATAAGGTACACCTCAATCCTAAGAAGTGCATCTTTGGTGTCACTCAGGGAAATTTATAGGGTTTCTTATTTCACATAGGGGAATAGAAGTTGATCCTCCTAAATTAAAATCCATTGTGGAGATGCCTCCACCATCAAATTTGAAACAAATTCATAAATTACATATCAATATCTAGTATATTTAGTAGTTCATTTCTCATCTTGCCAAAAAGTGCCATCCTTTAAGTCATCTTTGAAATAAAGTTGTTACATTTTAGTGGGATATAAGTTGTCATAAAACCTCCAAGGAATTGAAGACCTACTTGAATAACCCATTAGTTCTAATGCCACCTACTCTAGGACAACCTTTGATTCTTTACTTATTAGTGACATAACATGAACTAGGGACAATCTTTGCCTATCATGATAGTTGGGGTAAAGAACTTGCAGTTTACTATTTGAGCTAGACACTTTACTTATGAGAAAAAATACTCACTAATTGAGAAATATTGTTTAGATATGGTGTTAAATTCACAAAATATATGTCACTACATGTTGAAAAATAACACTATTATTATTTCCAAGCTTGATCTGCTTAAATACTTATTATCCAAGGTAACTTTAATAGGTTACATGGCTAAGTGGGTAATGATGTTGTGTGAATTTGAGATTGAATATCAGAATTAAAAGGCCATAAATGGAAAATTTATCAAATACCAACTTGTCTAAGCTCCTATAAGAGATATGCAACCACTCATCTTTGATTTATTAGGTGAGTTAATTTTGATTTTGGAAGCAACAACTATTGAATCCAAAAAGTAGACGTTATATTTTGATGGCTTGCTCATATCTCATGGATTTGGGGTTAGTATCTTATTAATTATAATACAAATGGACCTCATTCCCAAAGAATTCCATATTGGTTTCCATTGTACTAATAACATGGCTGAGTATGAAGCACTCATCATAGGACTCCTCACCATCCAGTGGAACATTCAATAGTTAATAGTATATGGGGATTACCAATTAATCATTAACCATGTTATAAAATAGTACCAAACAAAGGAAAATAATATTATAGATTAAAATAATATGTTAGACAATCTCAATTCACATTTTTAAGTTCTTCAATTCAAAAAAATACCAAGGTCCAATAACCAATCAACCAATGCATGAAAACTATTAGATCCATGCTAGTGGTCGCTAATATTATTAAAGAGTATTAGTTTCTCATCAAGAACCTTATTCAACCAAATTATGAATAAATGGATTAAAAAATGGTATGTTATATTTACAATCCTATTATCCCTTGGTACCAAGACCTTTATACCTACCTGCATGACCACACACTTCCTTCAAACCTATCATGAAACTAGCATAAAGCCTTCATCCATAAAACCACTTTATAAACCATAATTGAAAGTACACTTTATCATAGGTGCTATGATGGAATGTTAATTCATTATTTATCTTTAGGATAATCCCAATTAGAATTATAAGATGTGCATGCAATAACTTATGGGGCCCACACCAATGGTTTGGTCCTTGTAAAGAAACTCCTTTGAACTAGGTATTACTTGCCCATAATAGAGACAAATGCTTACTAACATGTCAATAAGTGTGATTATTTTCAATGGCATAGTGATTTGATTCACACTCCTTTCTTGTCACTTTATCTAATCACTAAACCATGGCCATTTTCTATTTGGGGACTCAATATTTTAGGAAAAGTAAACCATACTTATTCAAATGGCCACAAACATATCCTAACTACCACAAACTATTTTACCAAGTGGACAAAAGCCATTCCTCTCACATATATAAATGGAAAATAAATCACTAAGTTTATTCATTATCATCTCATTTTACATTATGGCATTCCATCCACCATTGTCACTGATAATGGCGGACCATTTAAAAATAAATATGTCAAGGCCATATATTAAAAATTCCAAATCAAACATAAGAAATTAATGACCTTTTACCCTCAAGGTAATGACTAAGCTAAAGCATAAAAAAAGACCATTATTAGAATCATAAAGAATATCATCAATGATGTTAGTCATGATTATAATATACAATTATTCTTAACCTTATGGGCTTACCGTACCAATAATCACACACCTATAGGTGTTACTTCCTATTCCCAAGTTTTTAGTTTTGAGGCCATTATTCCTATTGAGATTGAGTTACCCTCTTTACACATTTATCTATAATATATCATTGACGATGAAGAGTATGGGGTGTCTAGATTATAATAGCTAAATATATTGGATGAGAAGCAATAAGCTACATTAGAAAATTTGAGAGCATACCAAAATCAACTTAGTCACAATTATAACAAGTGTATTTTCCCTTGAAAATTTGAAATTGGTGATTTAGTGCTAAAATAAAAGCAAAATAATACCAACATCAATCATAAGAAGGGTAAGTTTGAATCCAATTAGCTTAGGCCCTTTTTTATGTTTTTAAATTATTATTTTAGGGTATATATACTATCTACACTAGATTGACAAGAGGTCAAGGAACTTATGAACATAATGCATCCAAAATGATACTATACTTAATTAAAATGAATCATTGTTGATAGAATCAATCACTTATGGGTACCATTTCAACTCATTTATTCTATTGTACCATTCCTTAGACCATTTTTATTCTTCCTAATAATTTTTTCACTTGACCATTCTTTATTCATTACTCGTGCCATTCTTATTACCGATCATGATCCTGATTATGAACAAGTGTTATAGGAAGATTTAGTGACTATAATTCCAAAGGCACTTCAAAATGATCAACATCAAAAAATTATTTGTAGATAAGTGTTTCAAGATATTTCAACAAGGGTGTTACCTACTTTATAGTTCCTTGAAAAACTCTAATTGTTGCTCCTAACATTTATTTCCCCATTGTGTGTCATTTTTATTCCAATCTTGTTGTGTGGCATCCCCTAGTGCCTCAAGTTCTATTATTGGTTTGAGATAAACACCATTACATATTGTTTAGGTATTTTTGAGCCTATATTTAAGGATGTTTTAGTCTTGTGTTAGATGGTTCATTTTACATTTAAACTATTTCCTCACTTTACTTATTCCAAAAACCCAAAAATGTTCAAAATACCTAAAAAACCCTTAAAAATCACAAAACCATGAAAATTAGATTATAATTTCCATGTGAGATATAAATCCACAAAACTTTTATAGGATGGGACCCTTTACTAGACCAATTCATTTTAGATCCACATTTCCATTTACATACCATTATCCTCCCATTTTTGGGAGAACTACATTAGCCTAAGGTACACATAGATTATATAGGCAGTACTTAGATGCATAGGGCATCTTAGGTTAACTTGATTAATCTGATACTTATTCAATTTTCAATAGCATTATCCATTTACATTCCCTTGCACTCTTATTTTTTTACAATTAAACCTTTCCTATTTTTTCTCTATTATCATATACCTACATTTCATCACTTTTATTCTATCCCATATCCCTAGGAGAACTACATCTGGCCTAAAGTCCATGGGAATATATAGGTAATGTCCACTTGTATTGGGGAATTTGAAGTCATCTTGGCCACCCCTTCCTTTATATTCTATCCCCCCATCCATATAGGATACCATCTTATAATTTTAGTTGAATAAGTACCTAAGAATAACACCTTACAATCACACATGCATAGATGATTCAATATTTGATTATTTTATGGTCTGTTTATGTATTTGTCTATCATGATCATCTTTGATTATTTTTGGTGCATTTATTTGAGAAACTGGATGTTTTATGTTACTTTTCTTTTAGTTTGTGTTTTCTTGGTTCTTTTCATGTTAGTTTGTTTCCATTTTCTATTTTTGCCTAAAATTCATCCACTGTGTCGAAAGGATCATCATCATGGTGATTCCTATCACGTAATTTTACTTGAGTCTATACATTGGCATATGTTAGCATGGTCATGATGATTTTTATCATTGGAGCATTATTTTCCATTATCTATTGGAATCAAGGGTTGGTCCTAATGCATATTAAGGCCTAACCACTATGTTTAATATTAAGGTGTATACCATTTGCTTCTATATCAAAAATCAAGATGTTAGAAGTCTAATCATAAATCCTATAATAAGATCTCTTCTTTTATACTATTCACTTAGTAATTCATCATGTTGCTAATCCTCATTTTTCATAATAAACATATAACCTACTAAAAAAAACCTTCTAAACTGATCAACTAATCAAACTTTCCCTACTAGGGCACATTATTATAAATCAACAAGGATTCCCTTTTTTGGGGGCCAAATCCGTCATTTAGTATTTTTTTAATTCCAAGACTATATTTTTTTCCCTATTTGGGATAACTCAAGGTGTGCCACTTATTTTGGGATGTATACTTCCCAATTATCCATGTCTTAGGGTCAATTTATTTCTCGTTACCTTAAACATTAGCTCATTTGGATTAATCTCAAACATGGGTTAATTTTAGTCTCTTTTTTTGAGAGCTTAGGCATGTCTTTTATTCCCACTTGCCTTATTGAAGGGTCATCATGGGTCATTAGTTATTTCTTCATTCAATTTTTTTTAATTCTTCTTAACAACTTTTTCATTATTATAAAATATGCTATTGTGCTTAGTGTCTCATAACACCTTCTCAAATATGGGCAAACTATAAACACTCAATTCTAACCACTACTATGTTAAAATTATAAGTTTGAATGAATTCCTATAATAATGTACAAATTGGACCCAAACTATTTAAACACTTTGATTCATCCACACATGTCACATGAAATTACTGAATCACATCAATATATCCCTAATGGGACATTGTCCTATACACAATCATTATCTTCTTTAATTAATTTCTAGTTAAAGTGTGACCTATAAAATTGATGTTTTCTACCAATAGTGCATGACAACTAATCAAATTCTAAGAATTATAAAAATCCTAATCAAATTCACTTAACTAATTAAATCCAATTAAATTCTTAAGTGAAAAATCCATATCAAATTAGTTAATATCTAATTTTAGAAAATGAAAATTTAATAAATATCTATAAAGGTGACATCATCAGTCATAAAGTCCAAAATTCATGACATGATTAATAAATTCAATAGATATCTAATTTATGTAAGCCATGCCTATTAATTACTACCTTTTCTTAAAATATTAATTGCAACATTAATTGTATTTGGTCTCCAAAGTTTAATCAATCTTGGACCACACATTATGAGATTGATATGGATGGTTGATATCATTTTAAACAAACTATAAATACAAGGGCCTCCATAAAAAATTATCAAAATTCATTATGCAAAGAATAAATTCCAAAATATTGCTACAAGCTTCACCATTTATTCACCCTAGTTGATCAAATCCATTAATGGACAAGGGGATATGTTGTTAAAATGAACACACATATTGAAAGACTCATACATCCACAAATTGATCACAAGCATTTGTAAAATAGTTTATATATGTTATATTCAATGAAGGTGAATGTAATTTTTGTCTTGTACTAATTTCTTTGTCTAGTGATTTTGGTTCACCCTAAGGAGCAAGCATAAAATGTTAGTTATTGAAGTTATTTTTTGTTTAGTTCTACTAATGTTGTATTAAAGTTATTGTGTTTATTTTTATACATAATAACACACCTGGTGGGACCTTTACAACCCATAAAATTCATCTAATTAATTCTCATCATATTCTTTTATGAATTGATAATTTTTGCTTAAATTAGCTAAAATTTTAATTTTTTTTAACTCTTAGACTTGGACTATGAAACTACAAAATCATCTACTATGAAATTGTGAATTCAAAAGAATATTCAAAGAAATCACTTAGGTAAAAAACAAAATTATTCAAATGAATAGAAAAATAATCCTTGTTCAAACTAGTTTCTACATAACTAAAAATTTGAAGATAAAAATAATGAAATAATATTCATAAATTGTGATTATTCTTGAGGTTTTTAATTTTATTAGTTTTATTCATAATGACAAATTTATAACTTTTAACTACAAAATTGTTTTCAATATTCATGTAATTATTTTTTTGTGTTCTATGTTTTTCATGAAGGTTCTAAATACTATAAAATTTAATTATGGAGAGCCAAATATGTGGACCAAATAACATGGATATTATGATCAACAAATATTTCACATTGAGAGATAATTTTATGGATAAGATGAGCAATTGGGAGCTCTAAATACTACATAGCATGCTCATAGATGTGTAAACATAGAGATATGTCAACTAAATAGAACTACTAAATCATGAAATTTAGTAAAAGGTAGTTAAACACATAGCAGTCATCATAGTTGTTAATGATGATGACATCCAAATGGCTATGTAAAGTCAAGATTCTTTGCACTCTTTTTTCAACTTGGTAAGAGATGCATTAACATATTGGATATAACATAAAAAATAATTGATAAATAAATAAAATTTAGTCTAAAAAATCATAGATAAACATGTGTTCATTCTACCAAGATTCTCTTCCACAACCATCTCCTATAGAGTTTGATTCTACATCAACATCATCATTAGGAACTACCATATACCCCCAAGTTATCATAGGATTATCCATCTTTAGTTTATTAATCTATGCCTCCACCATTACAATAATTTATCATGTAAATAAAGTTTTACTAAATTTTGAAGATAAAATATTTTGGTAAGCAAGAAGCTTGGTGAGTTGGTGATAGGAAGGTTAAAAATCCAAAAAGGGTGGCTTCTTAGTTACACTAATCTATTTAAAAACTTAAAAAATGGTGTTATATTGGTATGTTAGTTGAAAATAACAAGGGTATCAAATTAGTGTGCAATAGGTAAACAATGGTAAATGACACTTTGAGCGATTACCATGATCATTGCTTCTTGTCTGACCCAACAATTCAACAAATTCCAACTTCAAAAGTTCCTTCCAACCACAGTGTGTTTATGAATTTTTCTTGGGGCAATACAACTATTTAATTATGGAAAGTCTTGGTCATAAAAATATGAATCCTAAATCACATAAATATTTTATAAGTGAAAAGTGTGTTAAAAATATTTATTATATAAAATATTTTTTTTATTAAATGTCAAAAGTATGCAAAATATGAAAACTCAATAAATACTAGAGATTCTAGAAGTGAACAACCATGAAGGTGAAGTTTCAAAGCCTCCTCGTAACTCTATAATCACTGTATTTTGTAAAAAATATGATTTATCATTAATTCATGATTTTTATAAATAAAAAAAATATCATTTATGGTCATATTTGAAAGTATTATGTGTTTATTATAATCTGTGTAATATTTCTTGTAGTTATTCATTAGCATGTTCTAATGAGGGATTCCAAGAACATCATATAGCTCAAAAAAGTAGCATGTTTTGATGAAGGATTATAGGAACCTCTAATAACAAAAATATGAATACAAATTAGATAGGAGAGATAGGAAGATATCCAATTAGAGGAGGATATACTTATAGTAGTAATGGTGTAACTAGGATATAATACTAATAAGTATGGAAAATCACCATGGTCCTTTCCCACCCAACTCCTGGTGCACCCTTTAAAGTGTGAAATTAGGGATATTTATGAGTCAACAAGTAACATAAAGAGAAATCATTTATAAATATAGTGAAAAATATTAGTGTATTCATATTCCCCACCTGAAGTTCATCATGTTTCAAAATAGTGTAATGTAAGATGGTAATTTTGTGAAAGAATAATAACAACACTAAAGAGCATAATCAAAAGAAATGTTGATAAATGAGTAACTAAAATTACCATATACATACCCTAACTTATTTATTAATTTATACATGATAATATCATAGTCTCAATCATGGAGGGTGCATTAAGTGCATTTGAGAAACTCTAAGTATGCAAAGCTAAAAATGGATAAAAATAACACAAACATAGGATAATTAAAAAATAGATGAAAATTAAAAACTCCTAGAATTTATTAAAGTGATTATAAAATTGGAAAGTTGAGATAGATAAGGATAACTTAAAATCAAAATATCTAATTAAGCAAATACAAAATAAAAATTAGTAAGTTAAAATGCCAATGCTACATAAGACCACAAATCCAAAAATTTATCCAAAGTAACAAAAATAACAATACAAATATAACAAGGAATACATATAACCAATTTATGATTGAAAAATATCAATTTAAGATAATTAACAAACCATATTAAAAAAATGAAAGCATGAAATAGAAAAATGGGACCAAATGGCCTACAAAATAGGAAATAGAAAAATCAAGGTTCCAAACATGAGTAAGATCAATCCTAGAGAAATAAGGAAATGAGTAAGAGAGTATCTCATAACAACTCAAATATATTAATTCTATTCTAAATATGTAAAAAATAATACCACCATATTATTACCATGTCAAAAAGAGATGGAGAATAAGAATTCAACAAGATGAAAATATTTTAGAAACAAACCTGCACGTCAAGGGGAAAATATGTCATAACTAGGGTAAAATATTGATAATACAAGAAATAATAACTCAAATAAATTTTTAAATACTAAGATTTCTCAACATTAATGTCCCTAGAGAAGGCTACCCAGCTAACATAATCTTGGGATACTTAGTGAAATATAAATTTAATCCTATGAAGGCTAGCATGCATACACATTAAAAATATTTTTCCTTCCCAAAACATATTCCTTGCTCCTAAAAACCCCTTATAGATATATCAAACTATCATGGATATTGGGTACTTTTGTGTAAATATAAGTGGCATTAATATGTAATAAGATATGATGATGAAATGAGACCTCGTATCCTAGTCTATTGGCCTACTACACCACAATGGACATTGGATCTATCACGAGGCCAACTATGGAGTTTGAAATTCAAATAGAATAATAGATGTGATAAAAATATCATATATTTTGGTGTGATATAAATTTTAAGATACAATTTTATTTACCTTTTAACATTACCTTTTCTTATGATATGGCTTTTAACTCTTTTGGTTTTTTTAATTTTTCTCTACCATATGGATTTGGAAAAATAAAACATGGGTGCCAAATATGACTATCATAAGATATATTACACTTATAAACTAAATAGGGAATATAAAATACATGGTGTTTTAATACTCCTAGCCTTGCAATTTATAAAAGAGTGAAATCTCAAAACTAACCTTGGTGAGCTGAAATGGAAAATGAAAAATAGGGAATGATGGAAATGGCCATATAATGATTGGGTTACTATAATAAAAACTGTATAATTAATATGGTAAAATTATAGGTCAATATGAAACATGATCATAACAAAGGGTGAAATTTGAATTAGGACATGAAGATAGAATGCTATAATTTTACTAAAATAGAATATAACGGATTCCAAGTGAGGGAAGACACTACTCTTGACCATTGTATTATCTTTATAAAAAGATACCTAATCTATGTAATATAATTATGGGAATTTTTAAGGAATACTTAGTTCATTCCCCTTATCTTAACATGCAAATCACAAACTAAAAAGCTAAAATTGTAAGTAAACATACAAAAATGATAGTAAATAATGAAAGGGTGTATGTAGTGAAAATAATGTATGACTATAAAAATGATGGGAATTTATGAGAAAACCTTGGTTGTATTTCATAGGTGATATAACAAAACCCACAAAATAAAAAAATAAGAGTATTAAAATAAATAAAAGACCTAAGGACCAAATATGGGTACTAAGATGAATGTGGAAGGAAACTTAGAGGTGTGTAGAGAAAACAATGCTAAAATACACTAAGAGAGTCAAAGTGGAACCTAGAATAATTTTTATCTCAACATAATATATAAAAATTAACCATAAGCATGCCAATGAAATATACAAAAATATAAAATCATAAATAAAACAAAAACTAATAACACAATTTAGGAAAAATAATTCAAAAAAAATTGAGAATTAGTTGATTATTTGAGAATATGTTCTTCATTTGTTTGTAATCTATATGTACTAGGTCCAAGGATGTATTTTAATAGGTAAGGACCACATCATTTTTGAGATTAATTTCCTTATTTTTTTTTGGGTATAATCCAATTTTAACACTAGGTATTCTACATCTATAGGATACTCTTTGACATTCTTTTTGTGTTATTTAGATATATAGTTTTTCTACTGATAACTATGTTATAAAACACTCATACATCATTCAAAAATTAGGTCTAAATAATTAAGGCATTATTCATGACAATATTCATTGATAATGATGTCATGAAGAGATAAATACAAAGAGGGTAATTATATTTCTAGTTGTAAGATAAATTCTGAGATGTATACTAAAAAGAATGAAGTTGCCCTAGCGACAATATAGACACTAGTACAATATGACCAAAGAGTAGGGTATAACTTTAGATGAAAATATAAATGAGAATATATAGTACAATTTTAAAATATATTATTAAGGATTTCTTTGATAACTTCTATTTGGTCATCACACTAAAGGTAATAGGGTGTCAAAAATTTGTGTGTTATTTGGAATTTTGCACAGAATTACTTCATGTATTTATTTTTAATTTCCCACTAATTTTAGCTATGATTTTGTGAGGAATCCTAAAATGACATATTATTTTATTGAGAATGAATTTTGATATAGTTATGTTAGTAAAGTTAAAAAGGGGTATAACTTCTACCTAGTTAGTAATGTATTATGTGGCAGTTACTATGAAAACATGGCCATCTTATGACTGAGTTAATTTTTTAATGAGATATAATACCCACATTTATAATGGACAAGGAGATACCATTCACACATAAACAAATAAAATTATTAGGCTGATTTATGTAATTAGGTTGATGGTTTGGAAAATTTTACTAAGAAGATAAAAGGCAAACATGTAACTAATCTAGCTAAAAGAGGGATAATATTTCATGTTAAGTTTATCAAGATTCATGAATGAGATAATATGACCTAAAATTATGCTCTTTCTCTCAATAAACTAGGAATTCAATAAGGTATATCTAATAGATACTACATATACTTAGACAATTGGGGAAGGACCTATGAATCCTATGAATCTAGTAGAGGATAATTTAAAATTCAAATGTCAAGAAGAAAGGGTTTTGAATCCTAATCCTATGACAAAATGATGTAGATATCACTAGACATCAACAAAATTAAATGGTTTAAAAGGAGTAAAACTAAGGTAAAAATATTGGTTAGAATGGTTGTAAAGGGGTAAGGTGTAATGGTAAACCATATGGGAGTCTATACAACATAAAGTGATATATGGAAAGTATAATAAATCATATGTATACACCTACTTATTTTATATTAGGAAATATAAAATAAGAATACACATAAACGTATCCAAAATGAAATAAACAAAGCACTATTTAGTCTACTAATTAAATAAAAGAAAGGGTGTAGAAATAAAAATACTTATCTTAGGGTGGACTTATCAACATTTCAATCTATCCCTTAGCTCAAGTAGAGATTTATAAGCAAATTTTGTAGGTTTAAAACCTAAAATAGTTGGATCAAGACATATATATTCAGTTATAACTCCCAATTACTCATACTAAGCCTAAATGACACCAACAAAAAAGACTCCTCAAGATAAGGTTCTAAGGCATTAACTCTTTGAATACTTTATTCAAGCATAAATGTGAGTGAAATTAGAGTGAATGAATGTGATATTATATGATATGATATGATATAAATTAAATATGACCCCTATATATATGGTTACAATACCCAAAACCAACCCTAAAATCTAAGCTGATGGTATTGGCTAGACTGATATAGTTGTTTGGAAGATGTCATATGGAATAGTATGGTATTAGACATGATGATACAATACAGATGTCATAAAACATACTTGAAACTATATTTGGAAGGATAATATTTTACAAGAAAGATAAAGGAAAAAAATAGACCATATTATAGGGAATATACCAAATTTGGATAAGAAGTGAATAGAAGGGATAGAAAGATAGGAAATTATAGGAGGTTAGACTCATAGTAGTAATAGTGAAATTAGGATAAAATAGAAAATATCTCATAAAACACCATGAATATTTTCCACACCATTCCCAAAGCACCCTTTAAGATGTGCACTTCTGGATATTGATGCATTGATAAGTAAAATCTACTACAAGATAAATAATTAATAAATTATAAATTGAAAAATATTAGTGGATACATGTGCCCAACCTGAAGCTCATCACATGTCACAATAGTGTAACAAGGAATAGAGCTTTGGGAAAGAAACATAAAAATGCTAAAGAGCATAACTAAAAATACTAAAGAGAATAACTAAAAATAAATGTTGATAAATGAATAAATTAAAGTACCATATACTTAAATTTACCTACCTTATCATTGACTGGCTACATGCATATATCATAGTCTCAATCATAAAGGGTGCATTAATTACATTTGACAAACCCTAAAGATGAAAGTCTAAAAATGGATATAAGTAACATGCATAAATGTTATATGGTCAAATAATGTATCAACATTAAAAAATATGAGGGATGATTAAAATTATTGGAAAATTAGAAAACTAAGATAGATAAGGCTAGGTTAGAACCAAAATATCTGAAAAAGTATATAAAAATAAAGGAAAATTAGTAAGACAAAGCACCAAGGATACTTATGACCAAAAGACCCTAAAATGCATCTAAATTAAGATAAGTAATAATCAAAATTGAATAAGGGATACAAAAAAAAGATAAATTTAAGAGAAGTCACAAACCATACTCAAACAAAATATGAAAGCATGAAATGGAAAAATGGGATCAAATGGAAACAAAAAAGTGAATAGAAAATTCAGGGTCCCAAACATAACTAAGATATATCCTAGAGAGATAAGTCAATGAAGAATAGATAATTTCATAACAATAAAGAGATACAAATTTTATTCTAAATATGTAAAAATTAATACTGCCATATTACTACCATGTCAAAAAGAGATGGATAATAGGAAGTTAAGAAGATGGATTTTTTTAGAAACAAACATGCATGTCAAGGAGAAAATATAGAAGGAATGAAAATAGGGTGTAACTAAGGTGAAAGCATGATATTTACCTAAAATAATAAACTTAAATAAAGTTTGAAAGACTAAGAGTTTTCAACATTACTGGCCCTAGAGCACCTTAACTAGTTAACAGTAACTTGGGATAATCAGTGAAGTATAAATATCATACCGTAAAGGCTAACATATATGAAAATTAAAATGATCCCACATTCCCAAAATGAACCCCTTTCTTCTCAAGACCCCTTACAGAGTTTTAAAGCTACTATGAATATTGGGTACTTGTGTGAGAAGATAAGTGACACTAATATGTAAGAAGATATGATGATGAAATGAGAACTCTTATCATAGTCTATTGGTCTACCAAACCCTAATGGACCTTAGATGTACCATGAGGCTAACTATGGATTTAAATATTTGATTATACTAGGAGATGTGCCAAAAATATCACATATTTTGATGTTATTTGACCATTAAGATAATTTGATTTACCTTTTATCATTGCCTTTTATTATGATATGGATTTTAACTCTTTTGTATTTTTCTATTTCCCTCTATACATTTTTTTTTAAAAATGTGGGTGCTAAAGATGACTATCACAAGAGATATTACACTAGTTACTAAAGAGAGAAACTAAAGACCATGGGGTATATATACTCCTAACATTTCACTTTAAAAAAGAGCGAAATCTTGAAATTGACCCTGGTGAGATCAAATGCATAATGAAAATTAGGGAATGATGGAAATGGTCATAGAATGATTGGATTTACCCAATCATACAAATAATGTGTAATGAATATAGTATAATGAAAAGTAGGTATGAAACATGATCATAAGAAAGGGATATATTTTTAATAAGGACATGAAAATAAATTGCTATAGATATACCACAAGAGAATAGGACTAATTCTAAGTGAGGGAAAACACCATTCCATTGTCTTATCTTTATAAGAATACACCTAGTGAAGGTGGGGAGTAAAATAAATATATGTAATGTAATGATGAGTGCTTGTGAGCAAGGCTTATTTTATTCCCTAGGTCTTACCATGCAACTCATAAATTGAAAAGGCAATAGGTATAAATAAAGCCATGAAAATTATAATAAAGACCTAAAGGGTGTATGTAGTGAAAACAATGGATGATATTAAAAAGGATGGGAGTTTGTGAGGAAACCTTGGTTGTATTCCTTACATGTTACAATGTAACCCAATAATTGAAAACCAAGAGGTGTAATACATATAAAATACTGAAGGACCAAATATGGGTACTAGGGCTACTATGAAAGGAAATGTAGAAGTGTGTAAATAAAATAATGATAGTCTAGAATAAGAGAGTCAAAGTGAAACCTGAAATAAATGTTAGCTCAATAGAATATATAAAATTAAATATAAGCAAGCAAGTGAAATATAAAAAAAATGGAAAAACATACATAAATAAAATTAGGGATAACATAATTTAATAAAAATAATTTTTGAAAAATTGAGCATTAGTCGATCATTTAAAAATATGTCCTTTTGTTTGAAATATATATGTACCAGGTCTAAGGATGTATTTGAATAGGTAGGGACTTCACCATTTTTAGAATACTTTCCTTATTTTTCATGGGTATAATACAACTTTAACACTTGGTCTCTCACATTGAAATTACAAACTTTGACCTTATTGTTATGTTGTTTAGCTATGCAATTTTTATACTAAAGATTGTGTTGTAAAGTACTCTTACATCATTTATCAAGTAGGTATAAGGAATGAATGTTTCCATGAATATATTAATTGAGAATGATGTATTGAATATATATGAGCAAAGATGGTAAATTTATTTCTAGTGGTAAGACAACTTCTCAACCTAAACTAAAGAGAACAAAGTTACCTTGATGGAAATACAAATATTAGTACAATAAGACCAAACTATGGGGTATAGTTTTTTATTCCAATTTGAACGATAATCCATACTAATATTTTTTGGTAGCTTTTACTTGGACATCACACTAAGGGTGATAGGGTGTCAAATTTGTGTGTAATTTATAATTTTACACATAACTAATTCATGTATTTATTTTCTAAATTCCCACCATTTTAAGATATGATAGTGTGAATAATATAAAAATGACATGATTTTATTGAGGATTAAATTTTATATAGTTACACTAGTAAAGTTAACAAGAGGCATAACTTCTACCCACTTGGTAAATTTTTATGCAGCAATGATGATAAACACATGGTCATCTTCCAACCGAGTCAATTTTCCAATGAGATATAATCCCCACATAGAGAATTGTGAAGGATATTCAAGTGTCAAAATCTCAACTATATGATATTGGATCAAGTCATCATAGAGTTGACAAGGATTACACTTTTTTACAAATCTAATGTAATATTTTTTTATAGTTGGCTTGTAATATACCAGCCTTAGGAATTTATGAGATATAGCATTTATGATAAAATAACCACCCATAAACTCCCCCATGAACTTGATCAAGGAGAGAAGGAAATTATTGTTGAGTCATAAAAAATAATAGGGTACCTTCAGCATTATGATAATAAATAATTTTTTGGAAATGAAAAATTTACAAGATTACTTACAAACCCTATTTGTTTCATGGGAGTCTACCTCAGGAGGATAAGTATGATGCTCAATTAATTGGATGATATATTTATACCATGAGATTTATTGAGTGTGACTAATATGATGTGTAAAATAAGATAATAATATTTTTATGTTAAGGTTAATTGTGATTTCCTAATGTGAATGAGGAACTACAATTCATGCAATGCCAAAGAGGGTGAAAAAGAAAGCTTGAGGAAGTAAGAGAGTCAACCATAACATTTTTATCTCTTGAAATTTATTTAACTATGTAATATGTGAACTCTTTGGAAATAGTAGAGGTCACATGATGATATGTAGTTATATTTTAACTTTTATATTGGTATACACCACTAATTTGATGACATATAAGCAATGAATCTCCTAAAACATGTAAATAAGGGATATATAGATCTATGGTTGCTTGCATCCCAAGGATGAGAGATTTGTATTTTGACATGTTATTAATGACCTCAAATTTTAATCAAAAGGGTTGAGGAATTATTTTTCCATAAGAATTAGCTAAGACACATCCTACCTTAGGTCCTTCAAGGCATTTTCCTCCATCAAAGTGGAGTGTCCAAGTTTACTCATGTAGGTCAATGGTAAATTGATTAATTTTTTTAACGTAACTTTAGTATAATATTTTCACTTAGAGACTAATAATTCTATCTCTTCAAGGGCTTGTACATTGAGATTGGACATATAAATATGAAATTAGTCTTTGAGAGAAATTATTTAATCAATACCTTCAATTAGAGGACATATTTGCTGGGTAAAGTATCTCAAAAGTGTTGTATAACTGAGATGGGAGTGGCATAAATTTGATCAATGATCACATAGCCTTTGAATAATTTTTTGGTAATGATTCACGAGTAAAAACCCATTAAGAAGACCATATATTTTCCATTTTAGTCTCAAGTAAAGAAATATTTAGAGAAAAATAGGCAAAGGGGGTGAAAATAGATAATGCCATAAGTGGTATGATAAATCATGTAATGATAGATTTTTTCAACTATGAATTAAATTGTTAAAGATTTAAATGCCACTTTCATGTAGTGGGTCTCATAATCTATCAAGTTGGGACTACTATAATATATTTCATATTATTTTCCTATCTCAACTTGTTGGGCAAGGATTATACCAAGTAATACAGGGGTGGATGACATGTAAAAGATGAGAGGATGGTAATTCTAAGGTGGTCTTAGAGTATGATTATGAGGCAATATTTTCTTCATATTATCAAAATATTTATAACAAGCATAAGTCAATTTAAGTGTGAAACCATTATTTATAAAATAGTTGATCAAGTATACATGGTAAGATAACTTAGGGATGAATATTTGGATTGACCTAAGCTTCCCAAGGTAAATTTGGATGTTATGAATAGACTAATGTATAAGTGTTGGAGAATAACATTGATATTAGTGGGATCTACATCAATACCTCACAATGAGACCAAAAACACTATGAGCTTTATAGAAGTAACATTGAAAACACACTTGTGAGGATTGAACTTAAATTTATATATGATAAGATGATAAAATATGATATCAAGGTTGTGAATATGATTCTCATGATGATTTTGTTTGGCTATAATGTCATATACATAGGTTTTAACTATTTTATGGATGAGATAATGAAATATTTGGGTCATTTCACATTGATAAGTAACTCTAGAATTTGTAATATAAATAGGTTTCCCACTCAATAGTAAGTGTGAGTTTATGCTAATCCTTGAGGGAAATATGAATTTGGTTATGTCCTAAGAATTAATCCAGGAGGTATAACATCTCATAGTTTGTTGTAGAATTAAAAATGGAATCAATTGATCGTAAAAGAATGTTTTTATTAAGAAAAGTTGAGTTGAGACTATAAATTTTGATACAAATAATTTATGGTAACTTTGTTGTGAACATGTATTTTATTGGATACCCATTATTATTAATATATAGTTTTAATGAGCTTAGCATCTAGGATCCTAATTATTTCTTTATGACATAAGGTGTAAATATCTAGGGGAAATTTTTGTTAATTTTGGCACATGGGTTTTACATCTGGATATGTCACTATGTTATATAAAACTATGCTAGAGTAGATTTTGGAATTTTTTCATATAACCATAAAAATAATTATTGATATTTTTAATAAATAATTTATAATTATCTTTCTCTTAAGGTTGAAGCTCCATAGATATAATAATTTTTTTAGTATTGGAAGTTGTACTAAAGTTAACTACTTGAGTTTCATTAATAAACATGACATTATCATCTTGAAAATGACACAGATTTAAAGGAAGATTGGAAATAAGATCTATATTTAGATCAAAAATAGTGATGAAATTACTAAAAGAAGGATCATTTTTTCTCAAAATGGAAAATCTAATGATGTTGGTGTGGAAGTTGAGGATCTTTGGCATGGATCAATTCTAGGATAGCTTTGTCACTAGGAAGTGTAGTTAATGGGCATTAATATTTGATTCTTACTTCAAGATCTATAATATTATTACTTATGATATCAAAATTAACAAGTATTTTTTTATATTAGTGGATTTAACATCCAAATCAATGTCTATATTTAGAGCTAAATTTGACTTATTTTGTAATACAATATTGGTCTAGATAATAATGTTTGTTATATAAAAATTGGGCTAAATTATATCAACATGTTTGGTATAGATAATGGGAATATGATTCATTTTTATTGTATTAGATTTGATGGTATAATTAAATTTATATGGGGATGATAGATAAAGTATGTCAACACTTGGAAATATTTGGCTGATGTAGTTACAAATTAAAGGTTGGACAATATCAGTTAGTCTAGTATAATCTAAAATTTGAGAAGTAGTTCAAATAATATCAAGTTAATTGATACCATTAGTCCTATTAGAAATCCTTTGAATGGTATCAATTTTTTTGATAGCATTAGGTATATTGGGAAAATCACAAAGCTATTGGAAAACCCATGGAGTATTATCCAATCATGGGTTGGGAATAAGGACATAACCTTGTGGTTATGAATCATTCTCATCATCAATAGAATTAAATTAGATATAAACCAAATGATAATCTTAGTTAAAATCATGAATTTTATCAAGGTAATTTTGGGAATGAACTACATCCAAGTGATGTGATTGTGCTTGGGTAACTATATATTCATCATTGTATGATGGAGAGATATTATGAGCATGGGTATTTTCTGAATAGTCTTAGTGGGAGTATCCTTGGTTAATACACCCAAGATATGGAAAGTGTGAGTGGATAATGATAAATATTGAAATAATTGCACTAACCCAAAATCATTACATACAAAGTCATCTTCTATGTAAGAATATGTGTTAAAATTTCATGGAGGAGGAATTTGAGTACCATAATTAATCAAAGGATTGGTTATATCTTATGGAAAGAGAGGAGAAATACATTACACTATGGAAGGTGGTATTTTTTTGGTATAAAAATAGTTTGAAACTCATTGCATTTATCATCTGAATCTACAAGAGTGACTTACAAACTAGGATGCATGTTGAAAAAATCAAGAAGAGGTGGACTATCAAAATTATAAATTATGGAAATTTAATAATTTATTTTATGATTAGGTAGATTGAGACCCTATGGGTTGGTGTCATGACAAAAAATGACATAATTTTACCACACACGAAAACAAATATTTTTTTTAGAAATGTGTAATGCACAATCTAACCAATAAGAATCTAAATATACTCACATTCCTAAATGACAGGGATGTCAATGTGCAAGTGGTTGCATAGTTTCTACATAATCATGCTCTCCCACTTACTATAATCAGCTTAAATGATATAAAACAAGCCTAAAACTCTATAATTTAGCCTAGCATGCCCCATAAACCCAAGTACCAAAAGGTGTTTGATTAATTCAAAGTGGATTTGAGAAACCACTAGTTTGAACTATACTAACTCTTCGCGATGCATAAAATAATCTCTAGGTGAATTTGTCCAATCATAGGTCTTGGTTTGTACTTGAGTTATAATAAAAAATTAAATTTTTAATTAATTAAATGTCAAGGAAATAACTTAATTAAAGATCATGTAGTCCCCATGTGACCTCAAAAAGTGGTATAAATATCCCAAATAAGCCCCTTGAAGATGAAACAATCCATCTCAACCGTTGGATGGATTTAACTTCAATCATTAGATCTGGTCAAAGTAAAAGGTCATATAATGACCTTATAGAGGCCATAATGTCTTAATATCAGTCATTGACTTCAAAAAATCATATTTTTGAAGGAAGGAAGAGGTGTTGGAGGAGGAATTTTATCATAGTCATTCCTCCTCTCCTTCCCCAACCTTGAATGATTATCATTACTGGAGTCTCTGAGATTTATGTCAAAACCATTTAATTCAATTTAAATTTTATAACATAATAGAAAGACGTGGGAGATTGTTTTGTAGTTACCCAATTTGACAAAAAAATTATAGGTCTTTGTCTCCCATGATTTCTAAATAGGTTTTGTGAGCTTCAAGATCCACCACAACCATTAATGGCCATAATCAATGTTTACGGTGAAATTTTAGATTTTTTTTAGTTTAATATTTGAAAAAAATTCATAGATTGAAGTCAAAAAATAATAGGGTTCCCCTTTGTGTTAGTCCTTTAGGTCTTTTAGGAGTCCATGATAGCTTACAAGGACCAAGAAGACCTCCTAAAGATGAAATAAGTACAAGGTGGAAAATAAGAAGTTTCATGTCTCGAAAACACTTTCATGTCAAAGGGGATTTTTTTATGGGGGTACCTTTTGGGATTTACACCTCTAAGCCACCATTTTTCTATAAATGGGGGTGAAAAAAAAGTATACTAGGTTGCACAAGAGGTATGTGGCATCTCTGAGGAGAAATGAGTTATAACTAGAAAATAATGTTATTCTAGGTCTCAAAAATTACATCATGTGGTATGTCATGAGAAATGGAGTGGGATCCATTTTTGGGTCTATCCCACCTTCAATTCACCATGTATCAGCATTCTAATAAACAAAATTAGGCATATAAATATCAATAGTTTTGGTTTTAATTAGTTGCAGGTTTTAAAACTTTATAAAAGTCAGTTTATTTTTTGATATATTAATAATGAATAAATTTAATCATTATAATAAATAATAAAACCCACATAACAAAGGATATTAAAATCTTATTAAAATGGGTTGATGGTTTGATAATTTCAAACTATGTAGTGAAATGGGTGGCATTCAACTTTGGTTGAATGCTTAAACTAATTCCTTGTGAATGCCATGCAAAATAAAATAGGTGGTCCACTTTAGAAAATCGTGCCAATGTCCTTAGGCATTTTTCCTATGAAACGTCAACCCAAACTATCAAATGCCCTTCACAAGAGCCTACATTTTTTTTGAAACTACCCTACAAATATATTAATTTAATAAATTCATTTTGATAAAATGATGAATCCAAAATTAACAGAACATATGACATTGGGTTCACATTTTCACTAAATTTATTGCAATTTTTTTAAGCATTTGATTGTCTCATTTTACGTGCTTAAAAATTTCATGAAGTTGGGTTTATTTACAAAGGAAATGAACCCTTTTTAGTTGAAACTTTAAAATTCATAACTTCTAAATAAAAAAAATATATTAGTAAATTGTTAATAAATCCTAATAATGCCTAATTTATAATAAAGTTTAATTAGGGAATTTTAGTAAGTTTAAATTTGCATAAAAATTCTTTGCATATCATGTCCCTTCCATGACTCAATGACAAACTGAGAATGAAACATAATAACTCCTTTTTCGTTAATTATTCTTTAGTGACATAAAATTAAATATAGAGCATATCATTTATAGTAGTGTTTTCTAATTTAAACATTTAATTTTAAAAAATACCATTTTATAATTAATTTTACTCATTTTCAATGATACCTACAAACATGTAACAAGTACTATTTCACATGATGTTCATCATAAATTAAATTTCACTTTTGTTGATTATTTAACATTGAATAATTACAATAACATGACTCTCAAATAACCAATATAATTTTTTACAATTTAATACAGAGTGTTGAGTAATTTTGTCTACACATGAACTCAACATGCAACTGCAAGGCCAACTAAAGGAGGGTTCACCTCCCATACTTTTGACATCATAAAAGGAATACCCTAAGCACCCCCAAGCCTAAAACTCCCATCTTCAGGCATCTTCACATCATGGGTTAAAGGTGGAAAAGTTAATAAAAAAAGATTTGGATGGTAACTAAGGCTTGAAAAGGAACTCTCACTAGGAAACACATCTAAGAGCCTAGAAGTTCATCTATACAAAATAGGCCTCCATCTCCAAAACCAACATAAAAGGAAATAAAAATACATTATCAAACACCCAATGATAATAAGCAGCCATAGCATGTTTCCAACACCAAAAAATCTTTCCAAAGCAGAATAATAACATGGTGAATTATTCAATTTTATTCTACCATCTCTTGGCCATGGGATGGTATACATACCTTATATCATTCCAAATATCACATAGGAGGGCATGGGAACCCAATTATACTCACCATTACCACTATGTATGAGTGCACAACAAGTATGTAATTTCACATAAATTTTGGCAACATAACTCTACAATTTTAAGATGATAAAATAGAATGAAAAACATCCAAGAGTTAGGATGGATATTACATTTCCAAGCCTAAATGGTCATTAAAACCAAATGTTGGTCATTTTTACAACCATGGTGTTATGGTGTTTTTGACAAAATAACAATTAGGTAG
Source organism: Torreya grandis (assembly GCA_037957365.1). Lineage (NCBI taxonomy): Eukaryota > Viridiplantae > Streptophyta > Pinopsida > Cupressales > Taxaceae > Torreya > Torreya grandis. The sequence goes on along the minus strand of JARHVA010005535.1, from coordinate 375,188 downwards.
GGTTTTGTTAAGACTTCACCTCTCCTTAAAAGAAGAAGATCTTGCAAGGAAAATGCTTCCCCAAGGTCTATATGAACCAAGTCTTTGTATGATAACATTAACTTAACATGTTGATGTGTAACCATTCCATTTCAAGGGGCCTTTTTAACAAACTAAATATCTATGATACCTTTAACTTAGACATTAAGGAAGAAGTGATAATTTCCCTGGACAATGCTCATAGGACCTAGCCTCAAATAGAAATAAATATTTCTTAAGATAAGCATAATAAGTAAATAAATGATTTCCAAGTAGATTTATCATGTGAATATATTTAACAATTCTTAAATAGTGAAAAATAGAATTAAGAAACTAATATTAACATGCATATTAAGATTTATTTCAACCTAGATTAACTCATCATCATAAAGAAATACAAAAGATAAGGGATTAAGAGATGAAAATCCTATTGAGATGAAAGGTGTTCTTGTAACATCTGATTGATCACACCCATTGAAACGAATATTTGGTTGATCTAGTCTTAGTGTGAATTCAACTTGAGTATGCTCAAGAGTCTAAGAAGTTGAATAGATAAGAATAAAATACCATGAACACCATATACATGCACATGAGATGGATCTTAACTCTTAACATACTTTAAAATGTCAAGATATATATTCTAATTAATAATACTAAGTGATTACAATCATTCAAGTGTAAGAAATAATTCTATAGAAGCAAGAATAAAACAAGAGAAAGTGAGAGATTATCCTAAAAATAGTAAAATGTAAGAGACTATGTATAGTTATATATATCTCTATTACAATTCATGAAGAGTCATCTAGGTGCAACAACCTCTAATACTAAAAAAATTAGCCCAAAGAAAGTCTCTCAAAAAAAAGTATATACACGAGGGGGCCATCCACCTCCCTTGATTACCAACTTAGCCCACTAATGGGGTAGTTATAAAAATTAATTATTGATTGAGGAAATGTAGTTGAGGGTATTTATTTTATAATAGTTTAGGAGACATGCCTGTGCCTTGAAGTTGGAGACCATACCATAATATTTTGATCATCAACCAAATACTTTGGGATCCACCATCCCATTCAACATTTTACATTTTTTACTTTCTCATTGGTTTGGAGCTACCTCATATATATTTTTAGTTACCACATATAGACCTTGACTAAATCCCTTTTGACTTGTGCTTTGTGATGTGTATATAATATTCCACATTGCACTAATTTGGGCTTATCTTTTCTATGTTATGGTTTGACTGAGGGTCCAAACTTCCTAATGAGGATATGTGTCCAAATCATTGACTCAAATTTAAATATGAACCTTATTGATCAAATGGATAGGTCAAGCATAAATCCATTGAAGAAATGACAAGGTAAAATCATTTAAACAATTGAATCATGAATAAACGGGCCATAACCAATTTATACCAAATACAATAAACAAATGAAAGATTCTACTATTTATACATAGACATTCACATTAATCATCTTTAGATGTAGGCATAAGCCATTCCATATTATAAATAATATATAAATCCCATCATTAATACAGACTGAGCCTTCTAAAATAGAAGCAATTTATTGTGAATCTTGCCCAACCAATATAAATTCATCATTTAATTGATTATCATTTTCTTTGGCCCTTTGTTATTTTTGACATTAAGGACAACCATAAATTTTAATTTCATTAAGTGCCACATGGCATGCCTTTATTTTCCTATAGGTTCAGGGTCTATGTCTTGTTGGCAAGGAGATGCCTATCAAAATTAATCTTAGAGGAATGTTGAAATCATCGATGTGCCATGTGATATCCCCTCATTAAAATGGTTCTTTGGTTTGAGCACACATAAGAAAACCACATGGAATCACCATGGTGATCTAGTACTTTTATATTTATGCTATAATTGGTTTCATCTCCATGGTCTTGGGATCCCAGGAAGTCACCACATGGTGTCCTCTTAAGTTCTCAAGGCCATGGGACTATTATCCCCCTTTCTTGAGTCTCTTATTAGCTTGAGCTCCCAGGATCTTATGAAATTTCCACATGGTGACTTATCATATCCTCAAGGACTCAAAGCCTTTAAAGTATTTCTTAAGTCTCTATGGTTCCTATCTCTTAAGAAGTTTCCACATGACAAATTCTTAGGTCCCCAGGCCCTCATAACTATTGAACTTATGATTATCTCTACATCATCTTGGGTTGATGGGATCATGCCATGTGGAATGATATCAAATCCTAAGGGAATTAAAAATGACTTTTTATACTTGGCCCAAAACTTCAAAATGACCTAATAATGACACATGGAAAGGTCTATAGGAAATCAAAAGACTTAAGGCCTAGATTTTGAACAAAAAATAGCTAAGGCATTGAACTTAGATTTTGAATATATGGTAGACTCAACTCAATTATCTTTATCTTAGCATATTTCAATCTTACTCAACTTAACTCAATAAACTTAGAGATTGGAAAATATAGATTTGAGTGACTCGAGCTCAGTGGACAAAGTCTTGGTCGAGGTAAGCTTGGAACAACTAGAAATCAAGTCAACCATAAAAGGATAAAGATATATGGGCTATTCAAATGATAAAATAAACCAAGACTTATCACATATAAATTGATTATCCTAAGCTCACAATTAAAAAAATTTCAACTCAAGATTTATCCATTCACAAATATATAAAAGCCCACTCCCAAGCAAACTCTCAAACATGAAAGGCCCCTTAGACCAAATGTAGTAATATTCAAATTAGTTAAGAAAAAGAGGCTACCCATTTTTAAGAGGCTCCCCATTTTTATCTTGAAAATGGGGTGTGTTGTGCAAGAAAGAATAAATGGTGACTCCTACTAGGAGATACTCCTAATTATCTCACAAATTTATAATCTCAAGTTCTCATTTAAATACAAACATTAGTTTTAAGCAATCATCTAAAGAAAAATTAAAATATAAAGTCATAAAATTTTACTTCAACACATGACATACTAAGCGACAATTCTACCTAAAGATGATTGGTGTGTGTGTGTGTGTGTTATGTGACTATTTTTATTAATTCATGTGCACAAACAATAAATAATATTTACCTAAATGATAAGAACTAATGAAAGGGGATATATTTTTAAATTTGGATTAAGGGAAGAATGGTATAGGAAATGCTCTACTACTAGCCAAACATTCATAACCATGATAGATATACCTTTGTCCCCTTTAAAGGCCTTGATCTACTGACAAATATGACATAAAGCCTATGATGGAAGTGTCAAGCTCACCCTTTCAAAGGGAATTTTTAATTTTTTTTAGTTCAAATTATTTTGACAGAGATTTTACTTTCTATCTATGGAGGGTTGGGGAACAAGCCATGGGTTTAAGGGAAAATTATAAAGCTCATGACAAATAAGATAGATTAGAATTAAATTAGTGTTACATTCTTCCTTTAGACAATTCATTTAGTGCATTTTATGGTATTTAAACAAGAAAAGAGGCATTTCTAAAATAAATATGTTCTTTTTAAATTCATTGGCCTTCAACATTCTATAAATGTAAGGAAAATATAATAGTTTATACAAGCATTTAGATGAGCATTTTGACATTATTTCATATGAGTGTTATTTGATGTTATTTACATACAATAATCTCATTTATAAATTTTTGATAAAGTAGGGGAACCCTTAGGTCAAAATCATAGGTTCAACTCAAAAACCAATATCACACAACTGAACTAAGCACCAAAAAGCAATGAAATAACAAATAAAAAATAATGAAATTAAACCTAAACTAAAATAAAGGACATGGATAAAAGCAAACAACAAAGCAAAGATAAACAAAAAAATTATTTACAGTGCATTCCAAGACCATTTAGGCCTAGAATTAGGGTTTGAGGAAATATACATTGATAGGGAATGGGACATCCTCACCAATTAGATAACTTAGGCAGAAATCATTCTCACTCGAGATTTTAAAAATTAGATAGGGACCTAGCCATAAGGTGTCAAATTTTTTATGTCATCCCTTTTATTCATGAGCTTTGTCCCACATAAGAATAAGGTCTAAGACCCAAAATTATTTTTATTTGGATCATTTTTCAAACCAACATTTGACAATCCCTCGGTGTTTATTAAAGTGTATCAAAGTTACATCACATTTTTCATCTAAGTGTGTAATATTTAAGAAGGGGCCTACATATTTTAATTTGTTCCCAAATAATTAGTCATAGATTTCAAAGCAGTAATATTTAATTTAATTAGAAAAAAGGTGTTGGCCATAAACTAAGTGGAAAGGATAAGTGCCTAAAGTTGATTTTGTTCTAGTCCTATCATCCCACAATGTAAAATTTAAGACATTATGCCAACTTATAGGATTCTCTTCTAGTATCCTCTTAATTATGTTTATAAAATTATTATTAGTGGACTCTACTAGTCCATTTCCTTATGGATAATAATTAGAAAATAATTTCATGATTACCTAGTGATTGTATGTCCATTCCAAGAATTAAAAAGAGGATAAATTAGGTCCATTATCACATACTAGTGCATAATGCATAAAATACCTTATGATTATTTACTCCTCTAAAAATTAAATAACTATGTCAGCTATGTAATTATTGAGTGGTGAAGTCTCAGCCTAATGAGTGTAGTAGTCTTTGGTTGTGAGAATGAATTTGTGTCCTATGGCTGAATTATTGTTGATTTCTCCCATGAAATATAGTCCCCACTTTGTAAATAGTTGAGCTTCCACTATTGGTATTAGAGGAATTACTGGGGTACATTATTTATGTGTAACTATTTGGTATGTATTATAGTTTTAGACATGCAAATGTGAAAATTTAAAGAGACATGAATAGTAATAATGGACTCTCAATATTTGGTGGGTCGTGGTATCACTTGAACCATTCTAGTCCCATATTTTCCATGAAAATTACTAGGCACACTTGCTACATCATCTCTATTAAGACATCTCATAAAATGCCTTAGTGATTCTTTCTATAGAGCATGTTCTTTTTTATCATAAAGTGGATACTCTTCATGCACAACACCCTTTTTTGTGTAAAGTTCAGATGATTGAGACACTTATTTTTTAAGTAGATAATGGAGTATGTCCTTGTACCAATCATAATTGGTGATGTATTCAATATTATATTAATAGCAAGTGATTTATGGATTTGTTTCTGTTATAGTTCTATTGAGTCCTTATCCTCTCAAAATAGTCATTAAATAAAGTTACAGGTTGAAATATTGAAGGATAGTCATCCATTTGCCTCTTCACTTTCCTAATTCATTCTACATTAACATGGCTTTGACTACTAGATCAGGAACAACATCAAAGACTTTACTACATAATATGTAATGGTAGAATTTATTGACAATTTTGATTAGTGAAAAGTCTTATTTATCCATCATAGTGTATTTTAATTATGCATTACTCAATGGGGATCTCATAAATGAAATGGTTCATTCATCTCCAACCCATTTTTCTTGTGTCAAAACAACACTTTGGTTAAATTCTCTAAAGAAAATGAGTAAATATTAAAAGCTACATGTAGCTAGGGTTGATCAAGACTAGTGTGTTCATAATTACCTTTTTGATTTGGGTGAAAGTTGCTCATGATTTACTTGTCACTAAATTTTATAATATTATTAAGCATGTTATTTAAAGATATAATTATCTTGACAAATCTAGAGATGAACTTCCTCACAAAGTTGATCTTGCCAAAAAATGATTTCAGTACCTTATTTGAGCTGAAGAATGGGATTTACAGGATAGATTAAATTCTCTTAGGGTCTATTGATAAACCCTTATAGGAAATTATATGGCCCATTATCTTCCCTTTTATGACCCAAAATATACACTTCTTTGGTTTTAATGATATCTTGTGACTTATACATCTTTGCAGTACTGTCATCAAATCTTTGACATGGTCAACTTTGTGTTTCAAGAAGACTATCAATTTGTATATGTATACCATAATACACTTACCCATAAGGTCCTTAAAATCAATGTACATGGCCATTTGAAATTTATCCCATGTATTAATAAGGCTAAAATGCATCTTCTTATATTCAAAAGTGTCCCAATTGGTTATGAATGTCATTTGGATCCAGTCATCATATTTGAATAGTACTTAATTATAACCAGAGTATCATTCCAAGAAGGACATAATTTGAGATCCATTCAAAATTTATAGAACATTATCTAATAGAGTAAGGGGTAAATGTATTTTTTATATACCTTATTCAAATTATATAAATCAACATAAAATTTGACCTCCCCCCTCTTCTTCCTCACCAGTACCAAGTTTTCAACCAATGTGGAGTGCATAATTTGATATATGATTCTTGATGCAATAAAAATTTCACTTCTTTAAATCTTAGTGGCTCAAGCAATATATTAACTATCCTTTATCTTTGACAAAAGGGTTTGAATCTCAATTCAAGGGGATGGTATGAATCAAGATGGAAATGTCAAATACTTTTATATCTTCATAGTTCCATGTAATCACATCTTTAAAATCTTTGAGGGCTTGTGACATTTCTTGTTTCTCTTTTAGGGTACTGGTTATGCCTAAAATCACCTTTTAGGATCATTTTCATCACCTAAGTATCAATTCTCATACAACATGCCTTTAGTAAGGGTCAACGTATCCTTTTCCTTTTGATAATATATGTTGAATAGTGTCTCAAGTGATACAATCCCCTTGAGTATGTTATTTGTATTTAGATTCATGATCCCATCCTCATCTATCTCAAAGTATCTTGACCATTTCCATTAATAATTTTATTTGTGCAAACCTTCATATTAGTGAAAAAATCTAATATGTTTTTTTCATCACTACATACTTTAAAATTCATAATATTATCAGTGACTGAGGGGGTAGAGACCATATCTATTGTGAATGTTCTCATTCTCAAATTATCAATGGGATCAAGAGTACTAGCAAAAGGCATCTGCTATGTAGTTTTTCTGTTTGGGTAGAGTATGGATGCTAAATACAACAAAATATTATATTAGGTTCCAAACATGATTGTGATATTTTGAAAAATGCTTATCATTACATGAATACTAGATATTCACCTATTTAACCACTAATTTTGAGTCACCCAGTACTCTAATGTTCTTCACCTTCTTTACTAGGGTGAAAAATGTCTCAACATTCAAATAAACAAAACTAGGTATATATGTCAATACCTATGGTTTTAATTAGTTACAAGTTTTAAAACTTTATAAAAGTCAAAATTTAATTTTTTGATATATTAATATGAATAAATTTAATCTTTATAATATATAATAAAACCCACATAACAAAGGATATTCACATCTTATTTAAAAGGAGTTGGTGGTTTAATAATTTCAAATCATGTATTAAAAATAGTGGTGGTCAACTTTGATTGCATTTTCCACCCACTTAAACTACTTCCATGTGAATTCCATTTAAAATAAATAGGTGGTCCACTTTAGAAAATTGTGCCAACCCTCTTAGGGTTATTCCTTATGCCATACTTACCCAAATTTTCAATTGTGTTTCATATGATCTTGCATTTTTTTGAAACAACCCTATAAATTGATTAATTTAATAAATTAATTACAATAAAACTAGGAGTCCAAGAATTACAAAAATTATGTCATTGGGTTCATATTTTCACAAAATTTATTATAAATGTTTTGAGCACTTGATTTATCATTTTATGTGCTTAAAAATTACACAAAGTTGGGTTAATTTATAAAGGAAATGAACCATATTTTTTGGTTAAAACTTTAAAATTCACAAATTTTAAATAATAACACAAAAATATTACATATTTTATTTAGAAATCCATAGAATGCCTAATTTATAATAAAATTTAATTAGGTAATTTTAGGTAAATTTAAATTTGTGTAAAAATTATTTGTATATCATGATCCTTCAATGGACTCAATGAAAAACTTAAACTAAATCATAATAACTCCTTTTCCTTTAATTATTCTTTAGTGACACAAAATTAAATATAGAAAGATATAATTTATGGAATTATTTCCCAATTTAAACATTCAATTTTTTAAAAATACCATTTTATACATTAACTTTACTGATTTTCAATGATGTCTACAAACATGCAACAAACTCTATTTCTCATGATGTTCATCATAAATGAAATTTCACTTTACTAGCTAATTTAACACTAAAAAATTTAAATAACATGGCTCTCAAATTAACTAATATAATTTTTATATAAATTAATACAAGAGTGTTGAGCAATGTTTTATTCACATTAACTACACATGTAACCACAAGGCCAATCAAAGGAGGGATCACCTCCCATATTTTTTCCATCATTAGATGACAACACTAAGCACCTGTGAGCCTAAGACTCCCATCTTCAAGGATATTCACATCATATGCTAAGGTGGAAATGTTAGTAAAGAGGAGGTTTAGATGGTAAAAAGGGATTTAAAACCAACTCACCAAGAAAAATATCTAGGAACCTACAAGTTCATATACACAAAAGAGGTTTCCATATCCAAAACCAACAAAAAAGGATAGAAAAATACATTATCAAACAACAAATGATAAAAAGTAGCCATAACATGTTTCCAACACCAAAAAATTCCCATCGAACGACAATAATAACTTAGGGAATTTATCACTCTTATTCTATCAAAACTTTGCCATGGGAGGGTATGCATACCTTTGATCATGCCAAATAACACATAAGAGTGCATGGAACCTGATTATACTCTCCATTACCAGTACGTATGAGTGAAAAATAATCATGAAATTTCACATAAATTTTGGAAACATAGCTCTACCATTTTAAGATAATAAACTAGAATAAAAAAAATCTAAGAGTTAAGATGGATATTACATCTCCAAGTCCAAATCAACATTAAAACCACATGTTGGTCATTTTCACAACCATAGTGTTGATGGTGTTTTTGATACAAAAAATATTAGGTAGTGTTTTTTAAAGATTATTCCACTCCTAAAATGAAGAAAATACCATGAGTAAAATGCTTCCCCAAGGTCTATATGTACCAGTTCTTGGTCTGTTGACATTCACTTAGTAGGTTTATGTGTATCCATTCCATTTCAAGGGGCCTTTTTAGCAAACTAAATCTCTATGATAGATTTAACTTAGAAATTATGGAAGAGGTAGTGAGTTCCCTTTATAATGCTCATAGGACCTAGCCTCAAATGGAAATCACCATTTCTTAAGATAAGCACAAAAATTAAATAACTGATTTATATTTAGATTTATCATGTGCATATATTAAACAATGATTCATAAATGGTAAAAAAATTAAGAAACTAAGACTAACATCATATTCATATTGATTTCAACATAGATTAAATCATCATAATAAAGAAAATACAAAATAAAATGGATAAAGAGATAAAATCCTACTAAGACAAAAGGTGTTCTTATAATGCTTGATTGAGTAGACCCATTGAAACCAATATTTGGTAGAGCCATACCTAGCATAAATTCAACCCAAGGATGGTATGAGATTCTGGTAAGTTGACTAGATAAGAGGAAAATACCATGACCACCATATACTTGCATAGGAGATGGATTTGAATTTTTAATAGACTTTCAAATATCAAGATATATGTTTTGATTAATAATAATGAGTGATTAGAATCATTCAAATGTTAGAATTTTTTTTTAGCAAAAAGACTAAAATAAGAGAAAGGGAGAGATTATCCCAAAACTAGTAAAATGAATGAAAATATATCCAATTATATATGTCTCTATTAAAATTCATGAAGATCTAGCTAAGCACAACATCCTTTAATCCTAAAAAATTCTAACCTATATAAAGGCTCTCAAAAAATAATATATTCATGAGGGGGACAACCACCTCACTTGATTAACAACTCATCCTACTAATGGGGTAGTTACCAAAATTCATTTCTAAATGAGGAAATGAAGTTGAAGGTCTCAATTTTCTAATATTTTTTGGAGGCATGCCCATGCTTTGTAATTGGAGTTCATGCCATCATTTTTTGATCATTAGCTAACTACTTTGGAATCCACCATTCCATTCATCATTTTCCATCTGTCACTTTCTCATTGGTTTGGAGTTATCTCATTTATATTTTTAATTACCACATACAAACATTGAATCACTCCCTTTTTCTTTGTGATTTGTGATTCACAAATTATCTTCCATATCACACTAATATAGGCTTATCTTTTTTGCATTATGGTTTGACTAAGGGTCTGAACTTCCTAATGAGAACACACACCCAAATCATTGACTCATATTGAAAGATGAACCCTAAAATATCAAAAAAATATGTTAAGAATAAATCCATTGAATAAATGACAAGTAAAAATCATTTAAATGATTAAATCATGAATAAAGGAGCCACAACCAATTTAGACCAAATGTGAGAAATAAATGAAAGATTTTACTATTTAGAAATAGACATTTTCATTAGTCATCTTTCAATTCAAGCATAAGCCTTTCCATATGTATAAATCACATACATATCCATCATTAAAATAAACTGAGCCTTCTAAAATGGAATAAATTTACTATTAAGCCCAATCAACCAATTAAATTTTGTCATTTAATTGATCAACATTTTACTCAAGCCTTTGTTAGTTTTTATTTTTGGGACATCCATCAATTTTAATTTCATTAAATACCATGTGGTACATCCTTATTTACCTATAGGTTTAGGGTTTAAATTTTTTGTGGTGGGTAGATGCCTATAAAACTTAAGCTTAAAAGAATGTTGACATCATTAGTGTGCCATGTAATACACCTTCATCAGTCTAGGTCTTTGGTCTGGGGACATGATAAAGGCACCATATGGCATCAACATAATGAGCAAGGACATTTAGCTCTTTTATACAATCAATTTCATCTTCATGATGTTGAGCTCTCAAGAAGTCACCATGTGGTGGCCTCCCAGGATCTTGGGGCCACAAGACTATTATCCCCTTACTTGAGTCTCCTATTAGCCCAAACTTTCAAGATCCCAGGAAGTTTCCACATGGAAACTTCTTAAACCCTCAAGGGTTTAAAACCTTTAGACTATTTCCTAATCCTCTATGGTCCTTATCTCTTGAGAAGTTTCCACATGGAAACTTATTGGGACCTCAAGGTTTTGTAACTATTGAAATTTTGATTAGTTTCTTGTTGGCCTGGGTTACTAGGATCGTGATACACAACACTATATACACTCAAAATTTACACTATAAAAATATAATGATGATGTGATGACCTATTATTTTGTGATACACATGGAAATATCTAGATTTATGCCTTCCCTATGCTTCCATATTCTTCTATTGACCCCTTTTAGTCCCCTTAATTCAAACCTTCCTAGACATTTTCTATTTTTTTCAAAAACTATCCATAGGTGATAGAACTACCACCCCAAGTGACATAACCACTCTCTTCTATTATGAAACCACCCCTTAGCTTACATAAACAACATGGTTTTTTTTTAATTTAATCATTATTTTTTATGCCAAAGGGTGGTGTTTCATTAAATATGTGGAGATCTTGAAATGTCTAGTGATAATTTTGCCATTTTAATTGGAAATTTAGCAAGCACCCCTTTCATAAAGTGATGGTTTTGTCACAATTGAAATGCCTTCCATAATTAACTACCAAAAATATAATTTTCACACATTTTAAGAATCTAACCTCATGTTTCTTATTTTATCACCATATGTTCACCTATAATCTGGCCTAACTCACTCCTATTTTTAGTCTTTTTTAGTTCTTCTCAAGTTGAACTCATAGTCACATTTAGTTGAACTCCTCCATGCAAGCTCCCATCTCTTCCTAAAAGAAGGATTTTTGTCTTAATTTTAGATATAAAAATTACCATTATAATTTTATATTGATAATATTTTTCATCCATATCCTTGATATAATTTCTAAGAGATACAACCTCTATTATTTTCAAGTCGACTACACAATTACAAGTGAAGTTTTCTTGGTGAAAGCAACTCAGACTTTGCATAGCTAAGATATTAGCTAATAATAGTTCAAATTATATCCATTTTTAGATAATTATTCACAATTTTACCATATTTTTATAGATTTTTTACATCCTCTAGATATATATTTTATATAATTTACATAAGAGCATACAGAGCTAACATACCGAAGATTTTCTTATCAACACACTACATGCAAATTAGCTGATTTATTACAGAGTCAAGTTGGAGTTATTTTAATTCTAATATTTTTCCCCCTAATTATATTATATTTAGTGTAAGTTTTTTCTATGTTATATTATATTTCCATATTAAAAAAAAGAAGCAAGTTTGATAGTGAAACAAATATGTTCTTTTTCATTTGTCTTTACTACAAAACATAACTAGTTTTGTTTTGTGCTTACATTTTAGTATATTAGTTTCCTTAAAAGTTAGTAATAAATTTTTAAATAATGATAAAAAGGATCTTATAAAATATTCAAGTTATTTCTATCCAAGATAATTTTTTTTTCAATATCTAAACAAATGTCTTACATTCTAGATAATCACCTAGATGAGCATAGAAACATAGACAACTGTAAGTGCATATAAAAAGGTAGTAGATTTATGATCTTATTTATTTTTAAGATTTAAAATAAATATAATTTTAATATATTAAAACATAAAATCATAACTTTCATCTCTTTTTTTCATTCTAGCAATTCATCCATAAAAACTGATTCTTAGCAAACTAGGGAGGTCAAAAAGCTAGTTTAGTTTGTGAACAAAGAAAAACAAAATAAAGTGTATTTTTATTGATTTTTTAAATAATATTTATTGGTAAATTGTTTTAATATATAAATTAAATTAAAAAATTTATTACACTCATATAAAAAAACCAAAATAAACACAAATATTTCATCTAGTTTGCATACAAGTAGAACTAGGAAAAATCAACATATTTCATGATAGAACATGTTTATTCTCATATTATTTGAATGTGTATAAAACATTGAAAAGGATAAAAAAATATTATTTAATTTCATTTAATTTCATATTGGACATTCTTTTAATTTCATCACTTTATTTGCAGTAATCAAGCATTTACTCCTCCAAAAAAAAACAAAAAAACAAAAATAGTGTCAAAATCCTTGCCAACACACATAAGCCATACCAAAATCCTTGAAAATATATTAAATCAACCAAATATTTCATAATAATTTTCAATTTTTATAAGGACCATATTTTAATCCTTACTTCAACATTCCAATAATAAAACTTTACAATTCATTGCCTAAATAAGCTCATAAACTTTTTCATGGCTTCTTCCTAGTCTTCTTTGGATGACCCCCATTGAGACACCAGGTCTTCTATGGCATGGCATATTTAATAGAGTTAGAGAAAATGGTCCCAAAATCATCACATAGTTTGAAATTATCATTGAGTTAAGATGTGAGGTCTTTTAATCCACTCCAATTCCCCACCTCATCATAGAGTCTTTAGCCACTTTAGAAGATAAAGAATGCATTAATAATCCACTTATCATTTTAATTCCATAGAGTAAGAGATGAAAGTAAAAAATTATCCAAGCTTAGTCACCTATCCATCCTCTCTTTATTCTCTACAAGTATATCCTCATCTTATATCATTCACATTTAGTGTATGACATTTATCAGGCAGATTCAACCCAACAGAGTAGACCTTTTTCCATGAGTCATCCAACTTGATCTCCCTCATTTCTCAAAACCTAGCACTAGATAATAACTCCACCTTATTATGATATCAGAGAAAAAAGGACATTGGAGTTCCATTTACACATAGCTAGACACTCTTAATGAGCATCATGATGATGTTAAGGTTTTTTGGTTCCATCATAAGAACCCATTTCCACCATCTATGCTAAATATTGTTCTACCAAAAAATAAAAAAAAACCCTAACCCATCCATTAAATTGGTTGCCTTAGCTAAACCTCATGGAGTCAAGCACATAAGTTAGTGTGTGCTAATTTGCATGTATATAAATTGGTGAACTTGATGTGAAGGATTCCATACTCTACATATCCCTTTCTTCCTCTTATCCTTTTATTTTATCCATCTTCCTCATTCCATTTGTTCTATAGGCTACCCCAATAATATGTTTGGATAACATATTGACAAATCTCTTGGCCTAGAAGGATACAGGATAAACTAGATTATTTTTAGTGAGCCTTCATTGATGAGTTGGAATAACATAACCTTAGACTCTAACATTGAATACTAAAAATACTTTCTTCATAACACTTAGACAAATAACATGGCTGTTATTGAAGAGATACATGATGCATTTGAAATATCAAGTAACCATCCTGACTCTAATGCCATGACCCTTATGGGTAAATTCATGCGACTCCTTGTATGGACAAAAGTATATCTATCAACATGAAAATAAAAAATGTAGAAAGCTCACCAAATATGATCACTATATAGGAAGGATATATAACTTAGAGGATAATGTCAACTTCATGCAAGCTATTGTTCATCCTCCCAGTAGGAATCAAGATGCCTCTAACCCACTAGTGACCACAAAAAATTCTATTCTCAAAACTCCCACCCCAAACCAACCCTTTTATGAAACCTCATATCATGAATCTAATCATCCTATATTGGAGGCCCATGGGACCAAAACCAACACTATCCCAAGTGAACTTGTTAACACCCTAGTGGGTCATATCCATGACATATAAAATAATCAACAAGATTTGAATGAAAGGGCGATCCCAATCCCTCTTGTAGTAACTAATCCCTATTTTTATGCCATTTAAATAAAAAATTATCCCACATCACAATAACAATCCTACATGCTCCCACCAATGTAGGAGTAGGTCCCACCACATAACCATGTCTCTCATCAACGTCTTATAGATATCATCACTCATGAGGTCCCTAACAAATGTGTCTCTAAAACTACTTCATTTATCAAGTACCTATTCAAACTAAAATAGGGGATGTATACAAGTATGCTCCACCACTATAAAATAATATATTAACAAATAATCCATTTTTTTATGCCTCCAAGCCATGTGCCTATCACATATAATCATCCACCATATATAGGATATGTCCTAGCTTATAAAACATTAGGATAAACATAGTCTACCTATACACCACCATAATAAGCCACATACACTTTACCATAATAGGCCATAATGCCTCTTACATAACATAATGTTCCTCTATATTTATACATGTTTTTAAAGTACACTCAACCAAATAATTATTCTTTAGTATACTCTATATTACCTTATCAAGCTTATTTTATTCCTCATAATAGCCATTAGGCTAACCCATACATGACCCCGCCTCCTCATCCTAGTCTCATTATGATGATGATAGACTTTAACAACATGGGAACCTATGTCAAATACCTTAACGATCCCCTTGATGCTAATATATTTGGGGTACTTATCCCATGTACCCTGCCAAATATTACTAAATTTAAAATGGAAGGTAATTTCAATGCACACGTAAAATCCTAAGTTACTGCTATCAAAGGGATCCTACCTTGGGATGGGATTGTAGTAAATATTTTTCTCAAAAATATTTAGGGGATAGTGCTGAACTATAAAATTTCCTCCACGAGGGGTCATTACACTCTTTTCACTAACTCATATCTAAGTTTATCAAATCATTTGACTTTAAAAAACCTATTAAGGCTAGCATATGTGAGTTATTGCATATAAAATA
This sequence comes from Torreya grandis, assembly GCA_037957365.1. Classification (NCBI taxonomy): domain Eukaryota; kingdom Viridiplantae; phylum Streptophyta; class Pinopsida; order Cupressales; family Taxaceae; genus Torreya; species Torreya grandis. Next base: position 359,552 of record JARHVA010005535.1, on the reverse strand, counting down.
AGAATACAATGAATCAACTACCCATTTCATCATGATATGGTAATAGGTCTTATATTCCTTTACTAGTGCACCTTACATGAACCAATGAGAATTATGTGATATTTTCCTCCATTACCTCAATAAGGAAATAAAGGAAGATTTCTAAAAGTTCCCATACTGATCATATGAAAAAGTTTTTGATAGCACCCTACATATTGACCAAGTGGCCATTGATAGTGGTTGTTAGACCTATGGAACTAATAGGCATAACATCACCCCCAATCAAAAAAATGGGGGATATAAAAATAAAAATGTAAACAACCTAAACAACTAAGGTCCCAAAATACTAAAATGTAATAGGAACACCACCACTGATAGAATCACTGATCAAACCAAGAAGTAAAACCACATAAATAATGGTCAATATCAACCTAAAAACAACACCAATAACACTAGAAACACATGGGTTAGGAATCAAATCCCCTTATGCCATTTATGTGTTTAATTTCAAATAACTACTACCTCATAATATGAAATACCAAAACCACAACTAAAACCAATACCAATCGAATGAATGATACCCCTAGTTCCAAAATCAAAGTTTGTATCAACTGGACAATTAGAAAGGGTTTGGGTAGCAAGTAACATGTGACCCAAGGATTATGACCCCAACATATATTTACTATTTCATAGAGTCATAGGTCATGGAACTCAAAAGTATTGAGAATATAACAAATTCATACAAATACTCCCAAAATATTAGAGAAAAAAATTCATAGATATGTTCTTAGGAAGCATGAATATAAACACCCAAACTATTGTAAATAATCTCCTTGCTCCTCAAAACTATAACCTATAAATTTATCACAACCCTTTCCCCAACCACCAAACACACCTTACTAAAGGCCAATAATAAGGTAAATAACAAGGCCACACCATTCATCATAGGTAATCCATGGTGGTAGGTGATCATAAAGCCAAAGATTTCACTTTTAGAGCTGTAAACATTGATGCAACTCCTCAACTAGGAGTTTAAGGCAAAACTTAGATGATAAGATTCATAAAATTAGAAGTCAAAGAAGAGATGAAAATCATTATATTAGAGAGTAACATACCATGACCCTCTATCCCTCAAACATCCTAGAAACATAATCTATTCCTAAACCCAGAGGGAACTATGACTTGATCTCAGACTTGAACAAAACACTCTCTCATATTTCTTTTCTAGATATACTCAAAAACTCACCTACTCAATAGTTGGCCTTGTTTATACTAAAAAACTCACCTACTCAATAGTTGGCCTTGTTTGACACCATATAGCTAGGACAATTATCTAGTGTTACTCCTCCCCCATAATCTCAAATCAATCACATTAATTTGGGCATGTTCCTATTTGGCTAGGAATCACATGAACTTGGCTACTTATTTGACTTATAAATATTTTAACCTGAATCTGAGTCAACCAAGATGGGAGATCTAATCTTTTTATAAAAGTATGGATCTATAACAACTATGTGAAAATATCCATGGTTGAATATAAAGTAGTCATCAAAAATTTCCCCTTCTCTTTCTTACAAACACTTGGTTATGGATAAACCAATTATTTGATAACACATAATACTCCATGGATATGATAGCCTCAAGTCCACTTCCATAGAGACCATTATACTTCTCATCACGTTGGGCCTTGAGATAGTCCTAACCAAGTTATACATGATAGATAAAGACACCAATTATAATATGATATTTGGGAACCATTAGATACATTAGATGAAGGCTATTCCTTCCACCTTATTCCAAAAAATTGAGTTCTTACACTTATGGAAGGTTTTTATATCTCAAGGGGATCCTAAACCCTTTGATATGTTACAAGACACCATGCACAAGCAACCTAGGTTACACATCAATGATAAAGAAATTTTCAACATTATCTCCTTCTCTTTCTTAAAAAAACTTGGTTATGGATAAACTAATTATTTGACAACATGTGATACTCTCCATGGATATGACAACCTCACGTCCACTTCCATAGTGACCATTGTACTCCCAATCACTCTGGGCCTTGAGATAGTTCTAATCAAGTTCTATATGATATATAAGGACACCAATTATATTATGATCTTTAGGTACCATCAGATACATCAGATGAAGGTTGTTCCTTTCACCTTATTCCAAAAAATCAATTTATTACTTTGGAGGAAGGTTTTTATATCTCAAGGGGATCCTAAAACCTTCGGTATGTTATAAGACACCATACATAAGTAACCTAGGTTACACATCAATGATCACCTACCTATAAATGGGGTTATAAAACCCCCAAAATTGGTTGATATCACTAAATCCTCAAAACCTAAGGTGGTCATCTTAAATAAAGGGGAGGAAGTTCCCCAAACCTTGCTAAAATGTAAATTAAATAAGGACATAACAATGACTAAAAAGACCCTGACTTAGAAACAATCATTAGTGAGATAGTTTCCACCCTATCTACCATAAAAATTATTAGACTTTTATAGAAAGATACTCCTTTAATTCTTCCATTTGACCCATGAGGGGTGGGAACCTACAAATTCTATAGATCTCATAGCCAACAATCTTGTGAGGGTTGGATTGTTTGCCTAAACTTTATATGGTGGAAGTATCCAAGGATAAGGAATCCTCCCTTTGTTATAACCATCCTAATAGCTTTCAACATATCCACCTAACATTCAACCACACAGGGGCAAGCTATGGTCTAAATTCTTCCATTATCACTTATGAACTACATTGGATTATGTTGGATATGCTATGATGGGACCATACTATTTTTTTAGAATCCCCAATCTGTTAGGACTACTCCCTCTAGAGATTTCAGCCATCCTACATTGACTTTAACCTGGTTACATTTCTCATCACATTTCAAGTTAATTTGTAGTTATAAAAACCCCTTCCCCTCCCCAAGTTACCTCAATACCAAAAGTAAGGGTGACTATGATAAGAAGTATGAAGAATCTATGCTAACAACAATATGAAGAATATATGATAAGAACAGTGAATTATGATAAAAAACTAATATAAGATGGATATTTATAATGATAATTTAACTATGGTGACTATTAATAAAAGAAGAAAAAGGAAGGGTAGGGTAGAAAGAAATGTTGTTGATCTTTATTCTAAGCATCATGACAAAGTTTAGATTTCATCTAGGCATTCACTTAAAACCAATGTGTGAAGGGAAACAATTTTGCCCAAATCACATCACACATTAGGTAGACTTCTAATGAAGGCATGGAAAGATGTAGATAAGAACTAGGATCATTTTAAATATTTTCCCTTACAAGAAAACAACATTGGCTCAAATACAAGAAGATCAAGAAAATGATATGAACCTAAGAACTTTCAGTCAACCTAGCATTGACACAAGTTAACAACTATGTAATCGGAGGTACACATGAAGAATCCATAAGAACCATTTAAATCTAGAAATAAGAATGATCAAATGAGAGAAAATCTATGATATCAAACACATAGATAAATACTCGATAATATTTGTAGAATTATTTGCTTGTATTATTTTCTCCAAGTTTACAAAGTTTTTGGCTATAAAAATTCCACCCTTTTTGATAATGGACAATACCCCTTTTATATTAGATCAATGTAGTATGTTGGTCTATATTATCCAATTATATTTATATAAATTTATAGGATAGGTGTCCTTTTTGTTGCATTCTATAATGAATGACTTTTTCCTTTTAATAGACTAGTCTATAGACAATCTATTTCACCAATTGCACATGGCCATAAACTTCTATTAAATTACTCATTGGTAGTCTACAGTCCAATTCTGAATTGAATTATACTCACACTGGTGATAGTTCAATTTTTCAAGCTTGATTTATGGTGATTAAAGGGTTAAAATAAGGATTATATATATATATTTTATAGTGCTTAAATGGTGATAGCTTTTGGACTTAAGTGAGTATTATGCCTTAGATAATGCATTTGCATTTTGTTTTCGCTAGGTCCACTATATCTTCACTTCTTATTGCTTTTATACTTATGTGGCATTATCCTAACACCTGCGTGATATCCTTGTGTAAATTTCATTTAAAATATGATCATCAATGTTCAAATAATGACCATTTATTTTTAAAATCCTCCCTTCTCCTTGCAACATTAAATTATCCTTACATAGATTGGTGCAGACCATTGATTTTGACCCTAAGATTTGAATGACTTTGGTTGTCTCAACTATATTTATTTTGGTTATGACACATGTCATTACCATATTTCTTAAAAATTTCATATTGATCATCCACCATTGGATCTCTCTTACTTGAGAAAATTCATGTAATTGATCATGGAAGATGCTTGGGCTTTAATCTAGGATTATATTTCTAGTATTGATCTTGCACCATCTAATCATCCATTTGAGTAAGCACATGTTGTATTTATAGCATTGATCTCACACCATCTGAAGGGTCATTTTAGAAAACCTAAAGAATATGTTCCAAAATTAAAGGGTCCTTTTATAAAATCCCAAAAGGCACTTAAAAAATTTGAAAGGAACTTTCAAAAAGTAAAAGGGTATTCTTTTAGAGAAATTATCCCAGACAAAATGTTTGACACATTCCCTCTAAAGACTAGATTTTATTGGAAAAATTTTTTGAATGGAAATTTCTATGTGGAAAATTTTGTGGAGAGATAAGTTCAAAAAATAAATGCCAAAAACATAAGCCCTAAAAAATAAATGCTGAAAACATAAGTCTTGAAAGTTAGAAACATCACAAAAGGACCTCATGAATAACAAAGACATAGTGTAAAGTTTTAGCCTAAGGTTTTTATTGTATTAATAAATATGATAAACCTTAGGATAAGGCTTTAGGATAAGCCTTATAACAAAGGGACCAGGATATTACTCAGATCAAGCTAGGATAAAAGGGAATGAAGGGATTAAGGGAAATAAAAGGGACCAAGCATAGGTTTTTAGCCTAAGGTTTGGTTACGTTGAAAAACACAACCAAGCCTTAGGATAAAAATTAAACTAAGTCCATGGTATGATTAATTTATTCCTACTTAAATTTAAATAAAATGTTCCCACCAAATTTAAATTCAAATTAGAAGGTCTGGGTAAAACATTAGGTTAGGGTTTCAACAATTTAAATATGAATTTAATTAATCAATTATAGACTAAGGCTTAGTAAAAGATCAATTTAACATTGAAGCAAAAAATCATAAGCATGTTCATTTCCAAATAGACCTTATTAGACCTATAGCTAGAAAACATAGAGATCCAAAGTTAACAATTTTAGATAAGGGCAAAATAGAATTATGCTAAAAAATGCTAACCATACCATATGTGGATGATATTCAGATAAAAATGATGTGAAAACATGCTAGTGACACTCTGATCAAGTGAATTTTTTAATTATAAGGCATAAATTTGTACAATTTGACACAAGGGTCCCCTTTTTTCAAAAAATGGGGTATGTTGACCTCAATAAATGGTGACTTCTGGGGGAAACATAGTAATATGTTAGAATTTAGATTCTCTAGTTCAGACAAGTAACTTGATCACTTATTCCACTTAATCAGTACCATTATCAAGATCATTTCATGGTTAAAATAAGTCTTACATATGTAAAATTAGGATCAATTATCAAAACCTAGTTATGTTGTGTATGTGTTTTGATTCTACTTATTGTTTCCATGGGATTTAGGGAATAACTTCCAAATTTTATATCTTTAATCATTAACATTGATTTATAACATGTTTCGATATTCATTAATTAGCTTAGAGAAGGCTTGGGAATTGCTCTACTACTAGATAGGCATCCATAACCCTAATAGAGATACCTTTAGATCCACTTAGGGCCTTGTTCCATTGCCATCCAGGTGTCCATAGCCTTGGTGGAGATTACTCGAATCACCTCTACTTTAAAAATCTCTTTGATTTTTGAAATAAGCTCTTATTTTTATATTTTTTTCATTTTTGGATTTATAGCAAAGGTTGGGAACCAATTTATCCAGGTTTAGGGATTTGGTCAAATGTTTGATCTTCAGGCAATCACTTATGGTTGCAACCTTTGTCCCAGGAAATAATGTTTGTTAAGTAAAAACATGAATATGTCCTAATAGTTTAAACTTTCATCCCTCATGTGAAATTATTCTTCAATCCAAGTTTGGCTCAAAACAATGTTTAAGATCTTATGAAATAGTTAAGTTACCCAAAAATCCTTACCAGTTTCTCTAAACTTTAACTCATAGCTCATGTTTCAACAACCCATGGTCAACTAATGTTGAGAAGTCATACTTACATTCCTAAACTTGTGGAGTTCTTGATTAATTAGGTGAAACTTGAGTTGATGGATGCCCATAAGGACTTATTTAGAATTAAGGAACAAAGTAAGATAAAACAAACAAATATAAATATGCATTATTTACAAACAAGGGACAAGAAGGAAAAAATAACAAGACACAAAGAACAAGAAATAAACTAAACTAAGCCCTATACTAACTCCATAAAGAGCTTACCTCTAGGATAAAATGGAAAGTTATTTATCCTACCATGGAACCTTTAAGCATGATTGATTTCACTTAGTGTCACCTTCTTATGGATTGGAGAACTCACATGCTTGTGTCTTCTAGGTGATGTGGTTTGGCCTCTTATCCACATTCTTAGATGTATAGATCAAAGGTATGAATCTAAGACCCAATCATCTTCTTTCCAAATCCTTATGTCTTGCATTAGGAGTGTTAAATCTCCTTTAGTCATAGATAGATAGTGACTTATATTGTCTTCATTTAATTATGGTATCTTAGATAGTATTCTTATCCCAATGTATTCATTAAATTTAGCTTGCAGTGGGGATAAACTACCAATATTTGTACTAAAAATTTCCAAGTCATCCTAAAATGCTACTTCATCTTGATCAACTAAAAAAGCATGAAATTTATCTACAACCTTACTATTTGAATCAGGTTGATCACATACCTCTACCTTTTTGTTAGTGTCATATGAAAATTCCTAATCCATTTCACTTGCTTCATCCTCATCCTCCATGAAGAATGACATCTTAGTTACCAAATCGAGTCCCAAATCATATTTCTTTGGGGTCTCTAGAATGATATTGATGTCTTGAAATACCTAAATTTATTTCAAGTAATCCTGGTATAAATGTTGCCACTAGTCTTCTTCTTCAGGGGTAGACTCTATTTATGTAATGACCTCATATGAATTACCTTCATGACTATCTTTTGAAGAGAAGTTAGCTTATATCTGATCTTGTTCATGGGGCTACCCATATTGAACATCCATTTCATCTTATATATCATTTTCTAGTTCACTTTCTTCTTCAAATGGAAAATTGAAAGCCTACATAAATGATTCAAAAGTTCCTACAAAGCTAGATGTCTCTGAAACAATGTCTTGACAAAATGTAGGTTCAAATGTACAATGATTAATATGATGCATAAACCAACCTTTACAAAGTAAAATGATTAATTTTATGCATTAATCCAATTTTTCACAAATACATGTAAAGCACAACTATATTTAGCTAAATAAGTTCAAAGATAGTCTAGACTGATAAATGATAAGGATGTTTACACCTCTAAGCTTGAATAAACTCAAATTTGAAAATAACCAGTCATTCTTTAAACAAAATTGCTATTAATAACCTTAAATGTAGGTAATACACAAATCATGAACTACCTTTGCATGAATACCCATGGATCTAATATTGATCTTTGGCTAAAGGAAGCCAAAAGACTGGTTTAAAACTATAAACATCGATGATATTTACAAAAATATGTTAAAAGAAGCACAAATATTTAAAGAATACATCAATCTTTGATGAAAACACACCAAAATTAGCAAAGATTTTGAAAATTCATAAAGATATGCTTGGTCCTCCTTTTAGTGCCAATAAAGCTCTACCTGTTGATGCCTAAATGTGTATCAAAGGTGCCCAAAGTGTTTAGGAAACACTTATCATTTAAGAATTCAAAGAATTTAGAGCATGAGTTACAAGTTGTGATAATCCTATTATCTATTGGTGGAATAGAGGCAAAACAAGTGGACTATTTCATAATATTTATATTAGTTTGGTGGTTGGGAGCTACCATGGCCAGATAGTAGATCTATGTAAATTATGAATCATCTATGCTAAGAATAGTGAATTATGATCAAGAAATAATCTAAGATGGATATTTATAATGATAATTAAACTAGGGTGTTATGATTAAAAAATAAGTAAAAAAAAGGGTAGGACAGGAAGAAATGTTGTTGATCTTCATTCCAAACATCATGACAAAGTTCATATTTCATCTAGGCATGCACTTAAAACCAACATGTGAAGTGAAATAGTTTTTCCCAAATCACATCACACATCAAATAGACTTATAATGAAGGTACATAAAGATGCAAATAAGAACTAGGCTCACTTTAAATATTTACCCCTACAAGAAAACAACATTGGCCCAAATGCAAAAAGAGCAATAAAATAGAATGAAACTAAGAATTTTTAGTCAACCTAGAAATGGTATAAGTTAACAACTCTACAATAAAAGGTACACACCAAGAATTCATAAGAACCATTCAAATCTAGAAATAAGAATGATCAAATGAGAGAAAATCCATGATAGTAAACATAGACAAATATTGGATAATCTTTACAGAATTCCTTGCTTGTATTGTTTGCTCCAAGTTTACAAAGTAATTTTGGCTCTAAAAATTCACCTCTTTTTGATAATGGATAATACCCATTTTATATCAGATCAACGTGGCATGTTGGTCCATCTTATCAAATTGTATTTATACAGGTGTATAGGATAGGTGCCCTTTCTATTGAATTTTAAAATGAATAACATTTTATTTTTAATAGAGTAGTCTATAGACAATATATTTAACCAATTGCACATGGCCATGAAATTCTATTAAATTACTCACTAGTAGTCTACAGTCCAATTCTAAATTGAATTATACTTACACTAGTGATAGTTCAATTTATCAGGATTAATTTATGGAGGTCATTGGGTTAAACTAAGGCTTTTTTGAAGATTTTATAGTGCTTAAATGTTGGTAGCATTTAGACTTAAGTGAGGATTGTGTCTTAGATCATGTATTTGTATTTTTCTTTTCATGGGTTCACTAGATCTTTAGTTATTATTGATTTTCTACTAATGTGGCATCATCCTAACACCTATGTGGCATCCTTGTGGTACTTTCATGGCAAAAATTCTCGTCAATGTTCAAATAATGACCATTGAATTTAAAAACCCTCCCTTCTCCTTTCACCATTAGATTCACTTTACAAATACTAGTGTAGGCCATTGATCTTGATCCTAGGATTTTAATACCATTAGATGTCTCAGATATGTTTCTTTTGGTTATGACATGTGTCATTATGGCATTTTTTATGAGTTATGTTGAAATTCCACATCGATCACACACTATTGGATCTTTCTTAGGTAAGAAAATGCATGTCATTGATCATGGAAGATGCCTAGGTTTTAATCTAGTCTTGTATTTATAACATTGATCTCACACTGTCTAATCATCCATTTAAGTAAACAAATGACACAGATTGAGATATAGATAGTCAAACACTATTGGTTCCTTATAAATAATAAGAAATATTAAAGTTAGGTCATGGGAATAATAAGAAATTAAGCTAAAGTCTCGGATTAATGTTCTCATTCATATTAATAAAGGCTTGAATCCAAAGTCTTAGGCTAAGTTTAAAAAACATATTAAAATGATCATGGCACCAAAAAGTATAATAAAATCTGTCTTGCGGGAATTATCGAGGGTGAATTATTTTAATCTTTTTGTGCATTGACTTGTTGAATCTTTTATTGGGTATTAGGTTCTTTGCACAAGGAAATTATTTCAGACTTTTTATTCAAGAAAATTGTTCCTAAGACCAATTTTGTTAGACAAAATGTCCGAAGCAATTATTTGGTGGGGTCTATTTCATTAGGAAAAATTTTCAAGAAAAAAAGTATAAAGGAATTAGTTAGGGTAAAAAAGGGCCTAAAGTGTCATTTTAAAGGAGCCAAAGGGCACTTTCAGAAGATCTTAAGGGAATTTTCAAAATTTCTAAAGGGTAATCTCAAAGGGCAAAGGGCCATTTCACAAAGGACAAAAGGTAATTCCATAGGTCAAGTGTCTTTGACAAAACTTCCTAAACTTGAAGGGTCCTTTTATAAAATCCCAAAGGGCACTTTTTGAAGATAAAGTGTCCTTAAAAAAAATCTTGAAGGGAACTTTCAAAAATCTAGAGGGCACTTTCAAAAAATTGAAGGGTATTCTTTCAAGGAAATTTTCCTAGACAAAATGTCTGATACATTTCCCCCAAAGACTAAATTTTGTCAGACAAAATGTTTGAAGGGCAATTTCTATGGGCAAAATGTTGTGAAAATATAAGTCTAAAAAAATTTCAAAAACATAAGTCCCAAAAAATAAATGCTAAGAACATAAGTCCCAAAATTTAGAAACATCACAAAAGGACCTCATAAATAGCAAAGACATAGCTTAAAGTCTTAACCTAAGATTTTTATCAAATTAATAAATATAATAAACCTTAGGGTAAGGATTTAGGCTTAAGCCCTATAACAAGGGGACTAGGTGATTACTCAGACCAAGCTAAGATAAAAAGGAATGAAGGGATCAAGGGACATAAAAGAGACCAAGCATAGGATTTTTACCCTAAGGTTTGGTTGTGTTGAAAAACATGACCAATCCTTAGGATAAAAATTAAACTAAGTCCATGGTATGATTAATTTTTTCCCTCTTAAATTTAAATAAAAGGATCCTGCCAAATTTGAATTTAAATTAGAAGGTCCATGTAAAACATTAGGCTAGGGTTTAAACAATTAAAATATGAATTTAATTAATCAATTATAGACCAAGGCTATTAAAATATCAATTTAACATTGAAGCACAAAACCCAAAGCATGTTCATTTTCAAATAGGCCTTATTGGACTTGTAGTTGGAAAACACAAAGATCCAAAGTTAGAAATTATAGACAATGGTAAACTAGAAGTATGTAAAAAAATGCTAACCATACTAGATGTGGATGATATTAAAATAAAAATACTATGAAAACATGCTAGTGACACTTTGATCAAGTGAATTTTTCAATTATAAGGCATAAATTTGCAAAATTTACACAAGGGTCCCCATTTTTTAGAAATGGGGGTATGTTAAACTCAATAATTACCTAGAATATTTAATGTCCACATGGTTGAAATATTATAAAACTAAGACACTTCACCCAATTATTTACCCCTTCTACACATGATCAATGGACCTTGCACTATGACAGGGCCAAGTGTTACCTAGGCACTAGGGTAGGAGTCATTCTCATTTTCCCTAAGGTGTGAGTTATGCCTTTTGGGTTTAAACTAGACTTTAAGTGTATGAAAAATGAAGCTAAATATGAGAATATATTTCTTGGAATACTCATTAAAAATTACATAGGTGTCCAAAACTTGAGAAACCATGGAGATTCATAGCTAGTGGTCTATCAAGTGTCTAAATTCTACCAGAGCAAATCTAAACACCTCTAGTTGTAGAAAACTAGTGTCTGCAAGGTTTCTAAAAACTTTGATTTAATCTCCATTGAATTATTCCATAGAGAAATAAACCAACTTGATGACTCTGTAGATGTCTTATCTTCACATTTTATCCCCTATCTAATTATCCTAGAATCATATTTTATAGTCTTAATCAAGATGGATCCTCTCACAATTAAGACTCCTAAAAACCAAATAGATACCCATATTGGATGAGATTAGGTCTCCCTTATCCTAGAACTCTCCTATAATGATGAGCCCATCCTAAAATTATTACAAGCTTACAATGACCTCCCCTTATTCCATAATAATATGGGATTCTCACTTACCTTTTATCCTAATTCAACCCTTAGAACTGAGTTCGATGAACCCTACTACCATGTGGAGGAATAACTCTCCTCACATGATGAACATGATGTATTCAAAACTAAGGGTGAATACCCTAATGTTCAATAGCTCATGATGTATTTAAGGTTATAAATTCATCCCTCATTGAGGAAAATATTAAAATTAATATTATAATGGAGTAAAACCCTATAACCCTCAAGATAGGATCTTCACTCTCTAAAAAAGAGGTAGAAGACCAAAAACAACTCCTCATAGAGATTTCAAAGGCCTTCACTTTCTCTTACACTAACATGATAGGCATCAATCCTGATGTAGTTGTCCACAATCTAGTTACAACCTCTAATGAAAAACCCATAAAAAAATGTAGACCAATCAAACCTATAATTATATTGATGGTAAAGGAATAAGTCATCAAGCTCTAAAAATTCAACTTTATTAAGCCGTTAAGTCTATTAATTACTTTGAATGGATGTCTAACATCATACCCATTCTCAAAAATAATGATCAAATTAGAATATGTATATACATTTAGGACATTAACAAGGCATATCCAAAGGATGATTTCCCCCTTTAATCTATTGATGTTTTTATTGACGCTATCACAGGATACGAGTTGTTATCACTCATGGATGGATTTTTGATATAAAACCAAGTTTTCATCTCTAATAAAGAACAAAACAAGACTTCATTCACAACATCTTGGGGAACCCTTTTTTTTTGTAATTCCCTTCAACCTAAAAATTTAGGAATAACGTATCAAAAGGCTATGAACCACATCTTCCATGACTTCATCCATAAAATATTTGAGGTCTATGTATATAACCTTATTTTAAAATTAAGGTGATGTGAAGACCATTTATAAATGTTATGAAACATATTTACATGGTTGATTAAATATGGAGTCACCCTCAATCTAGATAAATGCATGTTTAGAGTCACTAGTGGAAAATGCCTGGGTACATCATCTTCCAACATGGTATTAATATTGACCTCGCTAAGATTTGATCAATATTAGAAGTTAACCCTCTCAAAAATGAATCTAGCATCAGGAAATTTTTAGGAAAGCTATGAGTTATCTAGAAATTCATCCCTAACCTTGCCTATGCCATTCATTCTATTAATAACCTACTCAAAAATACAAGAGGCCTACCTTGGACATGTGAATGTCAAGAAGCATTCTAAGTATTGAAACACTTTCTCATGTCTCCTCCTATTCTCATGACACCTAAGATATATAAACCTTTGATATTCTATATTAGAGTGATCAAAGTATCTCTTACATGTATGTTAGCTAAATAATATGACAATAAAAAGGAGCATTTGATCCATTTCATTATCTTAACTCTTGTCAATTATGAGACATGATACATAGGAAGAAATGAAATGTCTAGAAATAGTATTTGTAACCAAGTGGATATGATGCTATATGATTAATCAATAAATGAAATTTATTTTAATATCTCAAACATTACAAACTTTCCTAACCTAACCAAATATTTCTCATAATGTTAGGTACTTCATTATGCTCCTAAGTGAGTTTGAATTGACTTATATCAACCAAAAATTCATTAAAGGATAAACCATCACTAATTATTTGGCTAATTTCCATTTAGAGGTTAACGACCTTGTTGATGTTATTTTTTTAATGAGGTGATTTATTATATATAAAAAAATACCATTAATTCCTCTCTTTGGTATGAAAACATCATTAATTATCTAGTTGATTGAACCTACTTTGAAGTCACCAATTCACAACAAAGGAGATGTCTTCACATTATCACATCTAAGTACATTATATTAAATGTAGTCCTTAATGATAAATAATTAAATGGAATGTTTCTTATTTGTGTTGATCAAGAAGAGGACCTTCTCTCATTGTCATATGGGCATGTGCAATGGAAATTTTAGTGGTCACATGATCACTCAAAACATACATAGGATGGGATATTTATGGCCCACTCTAGACCATAAGGTTGTTGAACATGTATGCAAATATGAAAAGTGATAGAATTTTTCACATGCGATACATATTACCACTAGGGTATTACAACCCATCATCAATCCATGGCCCTTTTATACCTAGTGTTTATATTTAATAGGTAATCTCTCCCCTAATTCCTTAGATGCTCACCATTTAATCATCATGGTGATTGAATATTTCACCAAGTAGGTACAAAGTGATGCTTTTTACAACTATGAATAGATCAATCATTGAAAATTTCATCATAACTAGAGATTTTATTGATTCCAGGTCTTAGAGGTTGTAATTAATTATAATGGGTTCCCTTTAGATAATATCAATTGTTATGAACTTTGTAAGAAATTCAATATATTACACCACTTGGATTCTTGTATTATCCATAGGCTAACATACAAGCTAAGGCTACCTATAAAACCCTAAAGTCAATATTAGTCAAAAATATTATAGACTCTAAATGAGATTAACATCTATAGCTTTATCTAGCACTCTGGGCTTACATAACAACTATTAAAACACCCATGGGGGCAAACTCGTATTCACTAGTGTTTGGGTCTAAGGTTATTCAAACCTTAGAAGTGTAAATACATATCCTTCACATTTCCATTCAAGGCCTCATCGATGAATAATAATATAGAGAGGGGTACTTGGACATGTTAGATCTCTTAGATGAGCATCATATCACCACTACCAATAATCACATATCTTACACTGATTAATGTGTAGGCAATATAATTTTTTTCCATCAGTGCCTACTCTATGTTGGAGATGTTATTTTTAGACTCAACAATCAAATTGAAAAAAAAAGTGAGGGTCATAAATTTAGATCCAAATGATTGGGACTCTTCTTATTAATAGAATATTTCAATAATAGATCCTATCAGTTATGTAATTTGGAGGGCAAAGAGTTTGGTGCATCTGTGAACTCTTTAAATTTAAAATGTTTCTATATCTAGTCCTCACACATCACCCCATTTTCACCTACATTTAATTTTCATATTTTACATATCCACACATATACTATAGGTATTATCTTATGATTATTTAGTTGGTTAATTTAAATAATGCATATATGTTCAAAATGTATCACATCATATTTACCTCATCCTCACATTTAATTATTACCCTATAATAGGCATTCTCAAAATCAACATGTCACATTAGTTTTTTCTTAGTTCTTATGAGCAGAGTACACATCTTTCCTTACATATTATTACACAACTTATAAAAATTATAGCCTATAGTGGAGTCTATAAACTTGTGTGTGATAGATTCCACCCTTTATAGTGCCTTTGGAAAGAAAAACTTTAGCACTCCTAAGATAAAATAGATTTTAGCCACTCATCTTGGTCTTCAATGGTGATACAATACATCTTAACAGCTGTATGGGGTTAATATTTTGGGGATAAAGGCCTTACAAATAAAAAAATGGATGATTCTATAAAAACCAAAAGATTATGTAAATATAAAATCCAAAATCATATGTCTCTCACACTTTCTTGACCTTTAGTATTGAGCCATCACATCTTACTAGTTGTGTGGGGTTGACAATGGGGAGATATGAAATTAATCACCTATATCCATCCTTTGGTGATGAGCCCATGTGTATTCCTAGTCACATGTCAATATGTATAAGGGATTGGAAAAAGAAGTAAAAGATAAATATAAAGCAATGTTAAATCAGAAAGAGTGTCTAGAAAGAAAGTTATTCAAAAGGGTTATATATATGCTTACATTTAAATAAGGTAACCTTTCCCATTTAATGGTTCTTTAGGGAAAGTTCTCTCTATATGAAACTGATAAAGTTAGTATTTTATAAGTTTAAGAGAGAAGTACACATTCCCATTTGCTCATAAGGATTAGGTCATCTTACATTTTACTATAAAATTTTGATTTATGATTTGTCTCACAATTATTATATTTCCCCTTTCATCCATTGCTACAAATTTAAAGTCATATATTGTGTGAAAAAGTGATTAAGTAATCAACTTCAAGATAAATGTTAGCATATATATAGTCACTTGTGTACATTGATCACATCAAATCATCTACATACATGCTATTTACACATATACATAAACATTTTCCCATAGAAACATATCAAAAAAAAAGAGATACACATATGCATACATCATCACAAATCTAGTCCTCTAGAGTGCATAATGAAAACAAATAATCACATCATATAATGATCAATGGAGATACCCAAAACATCTATATGTATATATCAAGTGACCTATCAAGTTTATACAATATAAATATATGATATAAGAACCTATATAGAGGGTTGATATGTCACAAGGAATCTAAAAAAGAATCAAAATATATAATAGTGTATCAAAAACATCAGTGGCAAGGCTCAAATTTTTTTCCTTCTCTTATAGGATGAAGCTGAAGAAGAAGAATATCTAGGACTAGAGATCAAGCATTATCTCCTACTCGTGCCTACCTTTGATATTGCCTCCCTATATTTAGGTCAATGTCTATGAGTATGGTCCCTACCTAAACCTCCCTCTTATTTTATCCTCCCTATCATATAACTAAAGGCTCTATCACCTCTTCATCCCACCATGGTGTCCACTAAGTCCTCCACTATCCTCACATTAGTTGAGTGATGTTATCTATCATCAACATTTTCATCATCACTGAGGCATGGTACATTGATGCAAACACATCTATTTGATTCCCTAACCTTATAATAAGACTAGGATATACTAATAACCAGTCTCACATTTGACTAGTGCTTAGCTAAAATATATTGATTAGGGTATCCTTGATCATCTTCTTCTATACACTCATAATATTTGAAATCATAGGGTACATAAGATAAAATAGATCCAACTAACATCATAAAATATAACATAAAAAAATAACTAAGTAATGAGAAGAAATAAAAATACAAGCTAAAATCCTAAATGAACATAATAAATAATTTACCTGGATTTCCCCTTACCACTCAGGATCAGAGCCATCATATGTAGCCTCCTCCTCATCTATATCAAGGTTTTGATCTATCTCAACATGGTCTAGGATCTCATCCTTACCATATTTTGGCTAATTTTTTGCTACTATCATGGCCCTGTGGTAGTAATGGGGGTGATAGTGGTGGTGGTGGACCCATTTGATGCTATCTAGGTCTAACCTATCCTCCTTTCTTTTGAATTATTATCAAGATAGTCAAGTAATGGGTACCCATATCACACTAAATTTTTATTCGAATCGCCACAACCTAATTAATCTCACCTCACTAGTCCCCCTATACAAAACTCTATGGATGAGGAGGTTTCACACATAAGGCATACCAAAATGTTGAGGCACTCAATCTATGTGATGTGTCTCGATCTATAGAAACTTATCTCAAACTTAGGTATCCATAATGGCTATTACAATATAGACTCCTTCATTGGTTTATTTACAAACCATGTCTTATTAAGGCAAAGTGATCAAATATGTTATCATTAAAGACCCCATAGTCTAGGGCAAAGCATGAAAGGGAACCACATCTACCCATCTAATGGACATAATGTCTTTTGGTTCCCTAATTGACACCCCCTTATTGTAGGGAATCATCCTCTAATATAACTAACCCATAATTATGGTCATGTGGCTAATAGAAAGTGCCCCAAGGTGAGCCACTTGGTATAAATATCTATAGCTTTGCACCAACATTTCCTAGCTCTAAACATAGTGATCCCCTCTATCCTCTATATGTTGCATGATCAGTAATAAATTATAGAAGAGCCTATTAGTACCCTTATTCCCCACTAACTAGGAGGAAAGGATGCCAATTATGTACTTCCTTAGATTAGGGATCATTAATCTCTTAAATTGATAAAGTTTCACTTTGTACTTCACACCCACATTAGGTGCATTAGTGTCTCCAAAATGATCTGCCTAGTTATGGGCCTCACGATGAATATCAACATCATAGATAGACACTAAATGACCTATAATAGTAATACTAATAATTTTGTAGACATCCATAAGTGTGATCTTCCACTCTCCTAGGGCCTGAAGGAACATGAAATTGTTTTGGTTAGGGTCCCAATAGGTCAATAAGCTGCATAATAACTAGTTAGAAGAGAGGGTGATCCCTACTTATGAAACACAAAGTATACCTACAAAAATTCTAGGACTTGATGGAACCACTCATTATCCAAGGATGTTACAACACCATTTTAGTTATTATAAAACCACCACCCTATAAAGTGTGGTGGTTCTGTAACCTGAGTGATAATTTATCTAGCCAGTTACATAACCCATAAAAATCTCCCAAACCCACTCAAACATACCTAAGATCTAAAAAATTACATAAATATATTGTATACCCCACAACAATGGACACAAAGATTTTTTTTTCAAATTTAATTGGATTTTAAATAAGTTTTTATTAAAATTTCAAATTTAGGGAAACAACAAAAAAAGTTAATAAAAATTGACCTGATTGTGCCCAGATATGCCCCTTACTAGTATGTTTTCCATCCTCTTGTCTCCCTCATTCTGATGACTACTTCTACACTTTAAATTGTCACCATCAATCCAAAGCTCAAAAATTTCTCTCAAGGCAAATAACACAAATGAACTATTTTTGGTCAATTTTTGAATATATTGGGCCTTAAACTAGCCATTTTGATTCAAAAGTTTTACATTTTTGACATAGTATTTTGTCTAATTCTTATTCTCACATACATAAATTATCTTTATTAGATTTATAATTTGTGATTTTATCACTAACATTTTAACAAGGTTATTTGTTCTCTTGTAGCAAGTGTTACTATTTTGTAGGTACACATGGCTTGGCATGAGGTTCAATCCCCTGAGAAGATTGTATAGGTAGTATGATATTACCCACATGTATGGTGCATATTTATTTCCATATTTTTATTACATATCATGATTTTCATTTTTATTTAAAATTGTACTTGAATCTTGTCCTGTGTCTACATGTTTCATGGAGTCTTAATAGGATTTGCTCCTTTGTGTAGGTAAATATTTCTAACCTCTCATTTCCTTTCCACATGATTTGCTCAATACTAAACCTTTATAACTCATGAAAAGGCACCCTCTTTAGGGGAAAATATTTATGAACCTAAAATTTACATGGTATACAACTTTCAATACAAATATGATGATGATGTAATGACCTCATATTTTATGCTTCATAAGGGAACTCTCTAGATCTATTTCTTACCCATGCTTTCATATTATTAGTTTGACCCATTTTAGTCCCCTTTATTTTGAACTTATTACCCATTTTCACTTTGTTTTAGAAACTAACCATATGTGATAAAAGTACCACCCTAGGTGACATAATCACCCTCATTTGTTATACAACCACTCCTTAGTTTACATAATCATTATGGGGGTTTTGATACTAAATGGTGGTTCAAAATTTAATATGTGGTAGTATTAAAATGTTTAGTATAAATTTTATCACTTTAATTGGTGGTTTTGTATCCACCCCTATATAAAGTGGTGGTTCTATCATAGTTGAAATGCCTTCCAAAACTAGATCCCATAACTCTAGTTTTCATGTGTTTTGCACAACTAGATTCACATTTATTATTTTATCACTTTGTGTTTGCCTCCAATCAGGCCCAACTCACTCCTATTTTGAGTCTTATTCATTTCCTCTCAAGTTAAACCCACATTCACACTTAGTTAAACTCCTCCATGCAATCTCCCATTTTTTTTTATAAGAAGGTAAAATTTGGCCTAATTTTAGATCTAAAAATTTCCATTAGAAGTTACTATTAAAAATATTTTTTAGCCACAACCTTGTTAAAATTGATAGGAGATACAACCTATATTTTTTTTGAGTCAAATTCATAGTTACAAGAGAAGTGTTCTTGGTGAAAGCAACTCAAACTTTACAAAGCTAAGACATTAGCCAACCTCAATTCAACTACTCTCCATTTTTGGATTGTGTCTCCCCCTTTTCTCATCTTGTTATATATTTTTTATAACCTCCAACTAGAGAGTTTACATAATATACACAAGAACATATGAAGCTATCTTATTAAATATTATCCTATCAACACATTATATGCATTTCAACCGATTTATTCCAAAATCAGGTTAGAGTTATTTTAATTTCTAATATTAGTTTTTTTCATTATATTAGATTTAATTAAGTTTTTTTTTTTTTTTTGTGTTATATTAATTATCCATCTTCAAAAAAAAAAGTAAATTTTATAGTGAAAAAGATATGTTCCTTTTCATTTCTCTTTGATACAAAATCATAGCTAATTTTTATTTGTGCTTGCATTTTGGTGGATTAGTTTCCTTTAAAATTATCAATAATTTTTTTTAATCATTATAAAAATAATCTTATAAAATTTCCAAGTCATTTCCAACCAAGAAAACTTTTATTTTTCAAGATCTAGACAAGTCTCCTACATTTTAGACAATCACATAGATGAACATAGAAACATAGACAATCGTAGGTGCATACACAAGCGTAATATATTGATGATGTTATTTATTTTTAAGATTTAAAATAACTATAATTTTATTCTCTCAAAATATAAAATCACAAATTTCATCTCTTATTTCCATTCTATTAATTCATTCATAAAAACTTGTTCTTAACAAACTAGGGAGGACTAAAAGCTAGTCTAGTTTTTTTGTGAATAAAGAAAATAAAAATAAAGTATTATGTTGATACTATTTTGGATAATATTTATTGTTAATTTTTTTTATACATATATTAAAATTAAAAATTTAGTCCACTCATAGAAAAAAACCAAAATAAAATAAAAAAATCATCTAGTTTGCATACAAGTAGAACTAGGAAAATCAACATCTTACATGATAGCATAGGTTTCTACCCCTCTTCTCTGAATTCATATAAAAATTTAAAATGATAAAAAAAAAGTTTTGAGTTTATTTAATTTCATATTTTATATTCATTTACCTTCAAAAATTTATTTTCAGCAATCAAGCATTTACTCCTAAAAGGCTAGGAAAAGTCCAAAAATAATTAAAAAAAGTAAAACTAGTGTCAAAAGCCTTGACAACACATGAAATCCATAAAAAACACCTTTAAAATTTGTGAAATAAAACACATACCAAATAATCATTATATTTATATGTATGATCACCATATATCAAGCCTTGTTTCAACATCCTAATAAGCACACTTTAAAAGTCATTACCTAAACAAGCTCATATATTTTTCCTTGGATTCTGCCTAGTCTTCTTTAGATGACCTTTACTGAGTCACTAGGTATTTTACAATGTAATATATTCCATAAATTTATATCTTTTTTTCCCACCATTTTCACACAAACTAACATTAGCATTGAGTTGAGGTGTGAGGTCTTTTGATCCACTCTAATTCCCTACCTCATCATAGAGTCTTTAGCCACTTTAAAAAAAATTGTATCGCCAATCCACCTATAATTATAATTCCATAGAATAAGATAAAAAATTAAAACATAATCTAATATTATTCACTTATCCACCCCCTCTTTCTTCTCCTTGAGTCTATCCTCATATTATATCATTCACATTCAGTGTATGACATTGATTGAGCAGAGTCAACCCAATAGAGTAGACCTTTTCCCATGAGTCATCCAACCCAATATCCTTAATTTAATTTAACCTAGCATTGAATAATAAATACACATTCTTATGATATAATATATTAAGGTACCTTAGAGTTTCATTTCTTCATATCTTGATGTTCTTAATGACCATCAAGATGTTACTGAGTTATTTTGGTTCCATCATGAGAACCCATTGCCACCACCTATCCCAAATCTTGTTCTACAAAATAATAAACCAAAACCCTAACCCATATATTATATCTAATACCTAATCCAAACCTAAAGGAATATAATTCATAGGTTAGATTGTGCTAATTTTCATGCATAGGCATAATATCAGAGCCTGAGAAACTTTTTAACTTAAACTTTTAAGACTTGGTTTGAGACTTTGAAAAGAATTGATAACAACATGTGGAAAGGTCTAGGGGAAACAAAAAGTCTTAATGTATATATTTTTAATAATGAAAAACAAACTAAGGAATTTGGATTTTGAAGATATGGTAGACTCAAATTGATAGATTTAGCGCTTGGCAAAGCTTGACTCAGGTGACTTGGGCAAATCAAGATCAATGGATAAGGGATCAACTACACTAGGCTCAACAAAACTATAAATTTAGTATTTCCTAAAAGGATAAAAATATGTCTATTTTAATTATGATAAAATAAGCCAATACTTATCATATATAAATTGATTATCCTAAGCCCACAATTAAAAATCTCTAAACTCAATATTTAGTCATTTACAAAGATGAAAAATCCCACTACCAAGAAAAATATCAAACATGAAAGACCCATTAGACCAAATGTAACAATACTTATATTTGTCACAAAAAAGAGGTCCCCATTTTTAGCTTTAAAATGGGGCATGTTGTGCAAGTAACAACACATGGAATACAAGTAAAGAAAGAGGTTAAGCCAAATGGCCTTACACCTCTCAAAAATTATAATAAAAGGAAATATAAATAAAATTTTATTATAAATAAAATTAAATTAAAAGGTGAATAATATACTACCTTATTTCATTCTTGGATCCACTCAAGAACACATCTTACAAGCTTAGGGCAATGACTATCCAACTCCTCACCTAAGATTTTCCTCTAAGCTCCTTCACCTCTTTATCCTTATCTTCTCTAATTCCAATGTTTAAAATTTAAAATGAGTAAAATTAATCTCAAATAAGTATTTCCTTCCTTCTATATGCTAAAATCCTTTCTATATAAGCTAATGGGAATGTGATATGTGTACCTTCCCATCCATTGTCTCAAGGTTAAAAAGGCTTCCATTTTCATAACTCCACTTACAAGCCCATGTGGGAAAGAAATAAAGTTCATACCTCATAAATTAACCCACTATCTCATGCCATAAGTGGAATATGGGCTGCCTCAAAAGTCCTCTTTAGCTCCTATAAATACTCTCCAACCTTCTTATTGGTCCAATGACACAAAAATCAACCCAAAATGTCTAAAAAATAATTTATGTCACTCTCTAAAGTTTGATCTTCCAATAAATTAGATTTTTTTGTTAAATAGGTCCCCTTAAGTGTCTTAAAAACATTTTATGAAGGAAATAAAATTAAAAGAGAACTCATATGGTTTAGACAAAAAGTGTGAATAGTGTCCAAAGGGGGTGAATAATGAAAGAGGGATAATAAAATCTATACTCCTGAGTATGTCCAAAATGATATAGTGAGTGGTTTGGATCATATAATGGTTAATTAAACATGCCACCACTCTACCAAGGATGTTTTCATGCCTAACATAGTCTTTTTTCCATCGTCAGCTTCCCCTATCACCTACACAACATCACACACTTAAAATTCCTACCCTAGATAGTCATAGCTACAAAATATAACCATTAAAAGTGATCATAATACATAAAACATGCACAAAATTTTTTCAAGGTATTTCATATAATTTTTATTAAACTTATACCAATCATCTAAACATATGTATAATTTAAATTCATTATTAAGAAAAATAACTCTAGTGGTATGGAATCAGTATACATCATAATTAAAAACCAAAGAGCATAAGTAATATGATATCATAATGTATAGAATAATCATATAATCTAAGAATATAATTATTATTATATAAGTAAAATATAACATCTCATAACATGCAAAATCTCTTTCTTAGTCACAAGGACTCAATAACATCTCATGTCTAAATAATGCATAAGGCATGTATTAACATGATGTGTAAAACACCAAATGTCTATAGGTGAGATCTATGAGAATATGGGACTCACATCCAACTATAATTATCCATAATTACTCTTGTAAGTCATTAAGGGTCAAAATTATAGTTTTAAATATGTTATTACAATCACTAATAATCTTCTTGACTCAACTCAATGACCTATCTAAGTTAAAGATCATAAATCTCCACTAAAAAATCATAGAGTTTAATGTGATACACTAAAATATCCAATATTAAAACCTAACCCATATCCATCACTCTCAAATTTAGGAGGAAATATATGATAATATTTAACATAACAAACAAGGCTAAGGATCACACTATCCTTATAACTTGTATACAAGGAACTAGTGAGATAATGTCTCCTAAATTTCTCAACAAGTTACACAATATTCATAAGCTTATCTCATACTATAATCTAAAAATATATTTCTCACCTAGTAATCCCTTGATCATATAAGTTGAAACATACAAAAAAATATCATCAAAAAACCATATTTAAACAAGTTGAGAAATGATCAATCCAATCAAGGAGTAAAACTAAATCATCTAAGTAACCCAATGCAAACCATAAAGGAGAAAAAACAAGGTTAATAAATACAATATAATCCAAATAATAATAAGGTTTAAAATGGTTAAACAACATAATTCAATCTCAAATTTAATATACAAAATAAAATTAATATCTCTACCAATCAATAAATTTTTGAAATAATAAATGGTTAAACATCCTCTAAATCCATAGTAAGGAAAATATAAAAGAATGATTCTAGTCAAATTATAAATCCAAATCATGACCCTAAACAAAATCAAGGTTTTCCACATCATGTGGTAAAATTTCATAATTTAAAATAAAATAATAATAAATAGTGTGGTTTTAGAATATCACAAGTGGGGATTAGGGTGCTAACATATCCACAACTAGAAACATAACTCTTCAATACCCTCATGTGTTATGAAGAATACATTACAAATACAAGTTGACCAAACCAACACATAATCACCAACCTATAAGTGGTAGAGATCACAACATGTTTCAATAAATAGGAGGAAAATGATTAAACCAAATGGAGGCATCAAACCACTCCATCTATAAAAATTCTCAAGCTAACATGTTGTAAAAGATACCATTCTATGAAGGCCAAGGAATGTAGTAAAAAAACACTACAAAAAAAAGTCTACGATCAACAAAAACACTTACTTAAAATCATGAAAGATATGATTCCAATAAGTGGACTTATGATGATGTCACTATATGGTGAGAGAGTATAAAATCATCTTAATTATATCTAAGTGATGAATAACACCATTTTCTAAACTAAGGTAACATATCAAATACAATTCTATGAAAAAATCCTAACACATAAGAAGTCACAAAAAAAATAAAATACTCATCTAATACAAGGAGGATACCCACCACTAAAGGTTGGTGGCAATCCCTAAGGGTATTTTAATATCCACTTCCCTAGGATTGATGGTAATAAAGCATAAGACTTTATCTATAGGTGCACACCCGCTTAAGTGATAAGAATAACATGCTTGAACAACACCCAATACACAAAGAAAAAGTGGCCCTTAGTGACTGTTAGCACTCCATAATCTTAGAGACAAGATGACTTATTTATCTAATCTACCATGTCCTCAACATTTAGGACCGTAGGATACAATTTGAGCTCTTTAATTATAGATGGAAGATGAAGGGTGTTACTTTAATTTCTTTTGGGTCATACATGTGTTGATGACTTCTTGTTCCTCTTTCTATCCCTCTAAAACCCCTCAAACTCATCATACCTTTCAGTGATTCTTCAACCCTACCACTGCAACCCTGCATGGATGAGGTAGGAGTCTTGACTGAGTATTATTTCATTTTAAAGATATGTTATATTGGTCTCTATTTGGACCCTACTCTTTTCATCTCATAATTATTCTATCCTTATGACTCAAATAGGTCTCTCAACATCCTAAAGATCCCACCTAGATAGTCAATACTCTATTAAGGTCTCCTAAACACATGTTCTCAAGCTAGCTATATATATTATGTTTAGGTCTATTTGATTGCATTTTTGAGAGTGTATTATAATATTAATTCTTTCATATCTCTAACACTTATGCCTTCAATTCTCCAAGATCCCCTCAAGGTCTTCATGTTCTCTCCTAACAATCCCATCTTCATCTTTAAAAGAACTAGTATTACCTAAGAGGTAGGATTTAGGGCTTCTCATTGATTCAGTCTACGATTTTTGACTATCTTATATGGAAAATGAGGCCCAGTCACCCATATATGATCTTCATCATGATATTATGTCATTATTCAGTGTTAAGTGGATTTTTGGATACATATATTAGATCTTTATCAACCTTGCACAATGTAAAGTGGGTTTTTTGGATCCATTAGTGTCCACCTATAGGTTTGTATGAACCCAAGGATTCCTTTGGTTGGATGTTGTTAGGGTGGATATATTTCATGCTTAGCCTCTTGATGAAGACAAAAGAAATAAATCATTCTAATCTTCACCCAGTATTCCTTTGGGGTCCCCTCACAACAAGGCAAATTTTTATCAATACCTACATGGTTTAACTCATCTTATAATATCCTAAGAGTGTAAAGTAGGTTTAAAACACATTTGATGCCCAAAAGTTTTCATTCATATCAATTAGGATGATAATTATGAGAATGAGTGGCACAAGCCTTTGAGTGGTTTTTCCATACTATGTTTTTGGACTCTTAAAACCTCCCAAACATTTGGGTAATGCATAATCATTTGTACATTTGTGATTTCCACCTTCTTTATCCTAAAAATTCTATTATGAGATGATTTGAAAGAACATTATAACTATTGGATGAAATTTAAGAGGATATAAATGAGAGTGTTGATGTAGGAGATTGCACTCTTGGCAGGAGGCTGAGCTCCTGCCTTCTCCTCACAACTATGGAAACTCCCCTCTCACCTATGGGACTAGCGAAGCTAGAGGGGAGAGTCTCTAGATAAGGGCTAGTTCCCTTTGATGCATCATGTTTGTTCCAGCAAATGTAAATACATACATACATACATATACATATACATATACATACATATATATATATATATATATATATATATATATATATATATATATATATATATATATATAAAAACTGGGGGGAATGAAAATGGAGAAAGATTGGAGGCAAATAAACTACTCTAAATAGGTGATACACCAAAATAAGTTGACCTTCTCACATCCACTCTTAAAACTAGGTGAATGCATACATACGCTTCACTCTTGGCAGAAGGACCAGACTGCAAAAGCTTGACAGGGAGGTTTTAATGAAAACACAGAGAATAGAGGTTCACCAAAAGTGTTATAAGAGTCACACTGAAAGGTAGTTTCTCTATTTTTTCACTCCAAATAGAACTCTCCTCCTATCAATTTTCAGAGATGGTGCCTTGTAGATAATAGATATGCTGGTGTTGAACTTGTGAAAGCATCAAGAAACAATGATTGAACACAAACAAACACTCAAGACATACTAAAAATTGTCTATCCAAGATAGAGGTAAAAATGCATTTATTGATTTAGGTGGAATTTTGCAAGGGCTATGCCTTACAAATGTGGAAGATATATTTTTTAAAATGACAAGTCCTTAATTTATAGGAGAAGAAAAGGAGGCCCTTTTTGGCACCCCTTTTTACAAGTGGCCTATTGCATCCTCTCATTGGGAAGAGCAAGTCGCTCAAAACATTAATGAACTATGCCCTTTGTCTATTTTCAATTTACTTTTTCAAGGTCAATACATAGTTTGTCTACTCATTAATGTGAAATGGAGAAACTATTTGCACTACTAGCTATTGCATCCTCTAATGGTCAATTTGCAACCACTATTTCACCTGTTGGAGTTACTTCTCAAATCGGCACTTCCTCTTGCCACTTGGACTAACTACCTATTCATTCCATGCTTTTCACTTTGTCTTTTCTCAATTTTGTCTCTTTTGGCTCCTTTGGCCCTCAGGGGTGAACTTCCAGTGGGTCGGTGCATTCTGGGCTCTCATGGTTAGCGCTGCCTCATTTTGAAAATAAACAACTATTTTGTTGTGCTAATTTTTAAATTCTCGCGGACATCATTGGTTTGAAAACCAATGGCTAATTTTATTTGTTAATTTTGATGGCCTTTGGGATGTCCTCGTCCCTATCAAAATGTCATCGGGTCCTTCACTAGCTTTTTGCGGCCTTGTTTTGCTCGACCCTCCCTGTGGGCGATCTTTTCCCTTTGTATCTCCTTAGCACCTTCCCAAACGAAAAGTGACCCTTCGACCTTCAAAATTTCCCTTTATATTTGGTTGAGAGTCCCCTACAAGGGCATCTTCCCTTCGAGGTCCTTTGGCAGGTCCTCTGATCCTTTAGACGGTCTCCTGGGTTCCTGTAGGCTTTGTGTATTTTTCACAGACTTTTGTCTACAAACATTTTCCCATAGACAAAAAGTCCACAAAAATTCTCCTCGGGTCTGTCTCTGACTTGAGCTATGCTTGTTGTCCAAAGGAATTTGGGACTTATACAAATTTGAACTTGGACAAAATTTGAACTTACCCGGTCCTTTTCCATTGAAGCACCTACCCTCTACAAGGGTATTTGAACTTGAAGACTGCCCCTCGACCAACTGGCATACCCTTGAACCAAGCCGTTGAACCAAAATGGTTCAATGGTTCAACCATTGCATGCTGATGAACTAGTGAACCAAGGCTGATGAACTTCTCCCTTTGAACTAGCTTGTTGAACCAAACCCATTGAACTAAAAATGGTTCAATGGTTCAATGGTTTAACACTTGTTGAATCGAGATGTTGAACTTGAAGATGGACTTTTGAACCAAAGGTTGCTGAACCACTTGAACCAGGCCATGAACCAAACTCATTAAACTTGTGCAACCTAAAAATGACTGGCATTGAATAGCAAGGGAAGAAGGGGACCAAAATTTTTGCCTAAAGGCAAAATTTGGTCAATAAACTGGTGACTCCTAGGGGAAGCATGCTTCGTAATGTCCCTTACTCAGGGGCTCCTTTTTCCCTACAAATGCTCTGATACCACTGTGATATCCCCTTCTAACAGGGAATATAGAAACACAAAAGCTCTAAACCAAGAATACGATTTTGCAAGATAATTTCAAATAAGTAAATAAATCACAGTAAATCTCTTATCTTCCAATCAAATATCTTTCACTTATTCAGATAATTACAATTGAGTCTCTGTCATACAATTTCAATAATATGAAATACTCTGTCTTGAAACCCTAGCTTTTTGCAAATCTGGGATTGAAACCTGACTTGTCTCATCGCGGCCTGCTATGTCAAACACACAGTCACCGGCGTTGGTCGATATACTATCGACATCGGTCTCTATAGGTCCTTCTCTGCCGACGTCGGTCCTCAGATGGCCGATGTCGGTCACTGGGAATCTCTGTCTACCGAGGTCAGTGTCTGTGTGGATCTGTACGGACCTGTACGATCTTCGTACAGCCGCTAATTAAGCACAAACTGTCTGTTTTCAACCCTAGATCTGAAGATATGTAGCTCTAATACCAAGGATATATATCTGTATAACTTATTAAATCAAAACATAAAGAAATAAATACCTGGAATATCTGTAATAACTTCTGTGTGAAGTTATCTTTCAACCCTGTATATTCTGTGATAACTTTTGGATGAAGCTATCTCTCAATTTGGCAATAAATCAGCTGATATTTCATAGCCTCTAAATTGCACACACTAAAGAGGGAACGTTCTCCAATGCAAATGGAATCCTGGAACCCTAGGCTCAGTCTTCACAGAAGAATTCTTTAGAAATCAAAATCAATAATCATATGCATAATCAATTATGGCCTCCTTGAGAAACCCTTATACCCTCAAAAGATATGCTTGCCCTAATTAGGGTTTTCTTAAATTAGAATTAGGGTTTCTAATTTAAAATTAGACCAAATAATTAATATTTGATTAAATCAATCAAATATTAATATCTCCCTCAATACATGTCCAATCGAGCCCAAACAAAAGCCAACTAGAAAAATTCTGCTAAACGAAGCCACGCCCATCTCCATCAAGACCCTCTAACCCTCTTATTAGCCTATGAGGGTCGCATAATAGGCTAACCATGAACTCAGAACATGTCAACTGAAAAGGGGACATGACAATCCGCCCCTCCTAAAATTGCTTGCCCTCAAGCAATCACTGCATGATACACCCATCAATCCACCTGGATCCCAAATGTAGTCATGATTTGCCCTGCTGTCAATCAATGCAAACTCCATGCCATGTCCATCCCTAGTACTAAGATAAGCACCCCAACATCCAATCCATAAATTAAAATCAGCAAGCAACTCAAGCAAAATCCGTACCTGAATAATATCTAAATCTGGATTGTGAAGGCTAGAAAGGGTCATATCAACCTGTGAACCGACTGTAATAGCAAGCTGAGTCCCTACCACATGTGATAACTCCTGAACTGCACTCACCTCAAGACCAAGCTTGTCCTCATATCTCTCTTGTGTTGGTGCCAATGTGCACTCGTTATCGCACTCTATCATGTTAGGTGGCATAGGCATCTCCATCCGATGAAAAAACATATATCTGAAGCTGCTGCCCCGTATTGGCTTAAGAATATGTGTCTTCCCATCAACATTAAAGCAAACCTCCATGTCCTTGAGATGAAGAGTAACTTCCTCAAAGGAATGAAGCCACTTCATACCCAAGACTAAGTCTATATCACCCATGTCTACCACATAATAATCAGCCTTGAACTCATAGTTATTCAAGCGCAATGGGAGGTCTCTAATCATACGCTCACACCTAAGAGTGTGACCATCGGCTACCTTAACTCTGATGCCCTCAAAATATTTTGTAGTGAGTCCATGCTTCTCCACAAATCTAGCATCTATGAAATTATGTGTGGCTCCTGTATCAAGAAGGGTGATAACCTTCTACACTGCCAAAACTCCACAGAGTCTGAATGACTCATCTGACTGAATGCTGGATAGGCGTGCCTCATGTATGTGAAGCTCTAATTTTGCCTCTACCTTAGGCCCTAAAGCCTCTGCCTCTACCCCCTCAAAAATATTTTGCTGTTTAGAATCCTCTGAATTAGAATCCTCATAGTATGCCCACATCACACGATTTGCCTTGCCCTTAGGCCTCAAAGGGCAATCGTGATGGATATCATATGGACCTTTGCAGTAGAAGCAAAGATTCTTCCTACGTAGATCATTAAGTGACTCATGATCCAAAGGTGGTGCTGCTGGATTGGCCTTTGAGTCATTCTTTACACCTGATTTATCTATGTTAAAATTTGGTCTCTCTGTATCTGTGTTGGAACACTTATGGTCTCTAGATGAAGAAGTACCTTTGAAGTTAAATTTATGGGATGGGGCTGCCATCTCCATACTACGTGCCTTCTTCATAGCTACCTATAATGAAGGAGGATCAAAGGCTTTGATCCAACCTCTCAATGGCTCTGTCAATCCCTCCATGAATAGAACTACCAATCTACGCTCAGAAATATTGGGCACCATGACTGCCAATCTCTGAAACTCACCAATGAAGGACTCCAAGTTACCTATTTGTCTCAACTATGCCAGATCTCAGAAGTAAACCTCGAGATCCTTCCTGTCAAACCGCTCAACCAATCTATCCACAAAGTCCTGGTACTCTGTCACCTGGTTATGCTAAAGTGTTACCATACCATGGTACCACCAATCATGTGCTACTCCATCCAAGTGCAAAGTGGCATATTTGATGGCCTCTATCTCTGACATTGGTCTCAATGCCAAAAAGGTGTCAAGCTTATGAACCCAAGCTTGAGCTGTCATCTTGCCACTGTCGTCAAAGGTAGTCAAAGAAAGCTTACCAGTAGCCTTCTTCAGCTCACTGAATTGGACTCTAGGTCTCCTGTCCTGTTTAGCCAATTTGTAGTGCTCTCTCCTCAGATTGACAAAATGATCAAAGGATGTCCTCTCTTGAATATGGGGAGGTAATAAGTCCCACTCATCATTTGCAGCCATGTAAACATCTACAAATGGGGAATTCCCTGCCTCCTCCTCTACTGGTGCCTCTGGTTCTTCTTGAACAAATGTAGGACGTGTAGGTCTATCAGCTATTCTAGAGTGAGTTTGCTGTGGTCTCTGATTAACTGTAGCACTCTTGTCATCTCTTTGGTCCCCATTCTATCCATTAGGTGCATTCATACCCCTTATCATAGTCATAAGTGCTTGTAGTGTCTGATTCATCTGCTGCTGACTTGTCATCATAGCACGATGAAATTCTCTGGTGTCCTGATCAACATCATACCTATGGCCCCTAGGTGGGCTACCCTCACGTTTGTCACTCATGATAATCTGCTGCTGATCTAACAACTGGATACCTTCAAGTAAGGCTCTACTGCGTGTGTTATACCTGTGCGGTCCCAACTCTTGTGGCTGCATAAGATCTGTCAAACCCTCAGGATGGCAGGATTTAGCTCTGATACCACTGTAATGTCCCTTACTTAGGGGTTCCTTTTTCCCTACAAATGCTCTGATACCACTGTAATATCCCCTTCTAATAGGGAATATAGAAACACAAAAGCTCTAAACCAAGAATACGATTTTGCAAGATAATTTCAAATAAGTAAATAAATCATAGTAAATCTCTTATCTACCAATCAAATATCTTTCACTTATTCAGATAATTACAATTGAGTCTCTGTCATACAATTTCAATAATATGAAATACTCTATCTTGAAACCCTGGCTTTTTGCAAATTTGGGACTAAAACCTGACTTGTCTCATCTCGGCCTGCTGTGTCAAACACACAGTCACCGGCGTCAGTCGATATACTACCGACGTCGGTCTCTGTAGGTCCTTCTCTACCGATGTCGGTCCTCAAACGGCTGATGTTAGTCATTGGGAATCTTTGTCTGCCAAGGTTGGTGTCTGTGTGGATCTACACGGACCTGTACGATCTTCGTACGGCTACCAATTAAGCACAACCTGTCTGTTTTCAACCCTGGATCTGAAGATATGTAGCTCTAATACCAAGGATATCTATCTGTATAACTTATTAAATCAAAACATAAAGAAATAAATACTTGGAATATCTGTAATAACTTCTGTGTGAAGTTATCTCTCAACCCTGTATATTCTGTGATAACTTCTGGATGAAGCTATCTCTCAATTTGGCAATAGATTAGCTGATATTTCACAGCCTCTAAATTGCACACACTGAAGAGGGAACGTTCTCCAATGCAAATGGAATCCTAGAACCCTAAGCTCAGTCTTCACAGAAGAATTCTTCAGAAATCAAAATCAATAATCATATGCATAATCAATTATGGCCTCCTTGAGAAACCCTTATACCCTCAAAAGATATGCTTGCCCTAATTAGGGTTTTCTTAAATTAGAATTAGGGTTTCTAATTTAAAATTAGACCAAATAATTAATAT
The DNA here is from genome assembly GCA_037957365.1 of Torreya grandis. Taxonomy (NCBI): domain Eukaryota; kingdom Viridiplantae; phylum Streptophyta; class Pinopsida; order Cupressales; family Taxaceae; genus Torreya; species Torreya grandis. Next base: position 326,496 of record JARHVA010005535.1, on the reverse strand, counting down.
TTGATTAAATCAATCAAATATTAATATCTCCCTCAATACATGTCCAATCGAGCCCAAACGAAAGCCAACTAGAAAAATTATGCTAAACGAAGCCACGCCCATCTCGATCAAGACCCTCTAACCCTCTTATTAGCCTACGAGGGTCGCATAATAGGCTAACCATGAACTCAGAACATGTCAACTAAAAAGGGGACATGACATGCTTACTATGCTTAGAGACTAGTTGCCTTGCAGTCCATTGGGCACGGAGTCAGATGGCAATTTGGAAAACCAACAATAACTCTAATAAATCTATAACTAGTCACGTAGATCTACCTTAGGGAAAATAGGAAAGAAAATAAGGGAAAATATATACAAATGAAAATAGACTCCATGGTAATGCTTCAAATGTATCCCATTAACTGGGATATGCAGTTCTTCACCATCCAACCTAGAGAGTTGGAATGCTTTATGCTACTTACACTGAGTGATTATGTATGGACCACTCCATAGGGTATCAAATTTTGCATGTTTTCCAGGCTTAGCTCGGTCTTCGTCCCATTTCAAGACAATGTCTCCTTCAGAGAAATCTTTTGACAAAGATTTCTTGTCGAAGTGTCTCTTCACTTACTGTTGGCTACTGGTCATAGAAGCCATAGCCTGGTCCCTTATCTCTTGGAGCTCCATCAGCTTGCACAGCTTGACTTCCATGCTACTTCCTTCTTCTAATTGTAGCTAGTGAGTGAGGTCCAATGCTGGTAATTCAAGTGAGATGGGAATCCTAGCTTCCCTTCCATATATGAGCATATATGGAGAATTTTCAATGTCTCTCTTTGGAGTGATTCAATTGGCACACAGAGTTGCCTTCAGCTTGGCATGCCAAGTCTTTTGATTTTATTCTATGGTCCTCTTTATGATTCTAATCAGATTTTTGTTGGTGGACTCGGCCAGTCCATTCTCTTGCGGGTAATAATTGGATGAAGTGCTGAGGTATATACCATACCTTAGCACCCATTCACTTGTTTTAGTTCCTAGAAAAGCCAAGGCATTATCTGAGATTATGGTGGCTGGGACCTCAAATCTTGTTACTGGGTCCTCATAAAACTCCAAGACCGCACTTTCATTTACTTCTTTCAGAGCAACAACCTCCACCCAACTTGTGAAATAGTTCATGGCAGTCAGGACCCATTTGTGTCTAGCACTGGAGGGAGGATTGATCATTCCTATGAAATCTAAGCCCCACGGCATGAATGGTTGCTCCACCTGAATAGGTTGTAGAGGCATGGCAGCCAACCATTCTTTCCCATCTAAAATTACACACTTTTGGCACTTTCTTACCCAGGCATGGGTGTCCTTGAAAAGCGTAGGCTAGAAATAGCCAGCTCTCATTATTCTTGCTACAGTAGCTCTAGGAGCAAAATGACCACCTGATGGCCCATCATGGAATTTAGACAGTACCTTATCAGCCTGGTTTGGGTCAATGCACCTTAGAAAGACCCCAAAGAGATCCTTCCTAAACAATACTCCATCAACCAAAACATAAGGTAGAGACTGGAGCCTGAAGAACCTTCTTCCAATCCTATCAAGACCCTGTGGGTACTCACCAGTGAGAAGGAAACACCTTAGGTTTGATGTCCAATCCTTTATGATAGTTGGTTCCTCTATAGTGGCTACATCATGAATTAGCAATCTATCTTCCCTTTTTTGCTTGAAGTCTGCAACAAGTTATTTGCACAGACCTCTTCCCCTCACCAGCTTGGTGATCTTGATGTCTACATCATACTCCATCACTTTGGTGATCCACCCTACTCTCTTCTCATTTAGGTCTCGATTGGTCAATAAATCCTTGATGGTAGGATGTGGGACCATGAGGTGAATCCTACTGTTAGACAACATATGCCTAAATTTCTTTAGGCTCTGCACTGCTACTAGGACTTGTTTCTTAACATACGTGTATTTGACTTTGAAATCCTCTAACCCTTGGCTAAAAAATCAAGTGGTTGCTTGAGGTCATCACCATTTACTTGGGTAAGCATGGTGGAGATCATCTCTTCATTTTTGAAAGTGTAGAGGTTGAAGTCTTTATTAAAGTCAGGGCTGATTTAAGTAGGAGCCTAGGTTATGGCCTACTTGATGGCTTCAAATCTGTCCTTTCTTTGTGTTATCCATTTGAACTCCTCACCATTCCTTAGCATAGAGGTTAGTTTCTTTAATATCTCTACAAAATTTGAAATGAATCTATGAATGAAATTTATCCTACCAAAGAAGCTCTATAGGCCCTTCTTATGCTTTCGTAGGGACATCTCTAGGATAGAGTGAACTCTCTCAGGGTCAGTGGATAAACCTTACTTGGACATGATGTGGCCAAGGAGTTTCCCCTCATGAACAACAAACATGCACTTCTTTGGATTAAGAGAGATGCCAAACTCCCTACACCTTTCAAAAATCTTCCTGAGGTGTTTTATGTGTTGGCTCGCTTCCCTAGAGAATACTGTCACATCATTGAGGTAAACCAGCATGTTGTTTATCAAGCCTCCAAAAGCCATGTCCATGGCTCGTTGAAAGGTAACACCAGCATTAGATAGCACAAATGACATCTTCTTGTAGGCAAACATTCCCCATTTAGTGGTGAAGGTTGTTTTGTACTGGTCACAGCCTTGCACTACAATTTGATTATACCCTGAATAACCATTCAGGATGGAGAAATGCTCGGTACCAGTTACCTTCTGAAGGATCCACTCCATGCTTAGGAGGGGATAATGGTCTTTTAAAGAGACTTTATTAAGATCTCTAAAGTTGACACATAGCTTGATCTCCCCATTCTTCTTTCTAGCAGGAACAAGGTTGGCTAGCCAAGAGGAATGTTTGATTGGAAATATAATTCCAAACTCAATCAATTTGGCCAACTCCCTCTGCATGAGGGGCTCAATCATCGGGTTGATAGGTCTCTACTTCTGTGTGACTGGCCTAGCACCTTCTTCTAATTTGATGGTGTGCTGGGTGAGTCTTGGGTCGAAGCCCTTCAAATAACTATAATCCCATGCAAATATGTCAGAGAACTCCTAACACAACAAAATGAAAGCCTACCTTTCTTTAATAGTGCAGACTTTTCCAAGCACAAGTAGCTTGTCCTTGAAGATCTCAACCTTTTCATAATTCTCCTATTTAGTTGTGATGCATGCCTTGTTGTTTCTAAATTATTCATCTCCATTGAAGATGCTCTCAAGAGTAACCAAACCTTTAGGGAGCTTATTATTCTTTAATTAAACAATCTGATTGCCGTATTGCTGCTGTAACTTTGCTTGGTTTTGTGTTATGAACTTAGCTTCCTCTTGTAGGAAGAAAGTTATTTTCTGGTCATTTTTGAAAACTTGCCAATTTGCAATGTTGTCAGGGATAGAGGATCGAACTACCACCTTCAAGTGGCGTGAACCATAGTCTCGACCTATTTCCTTGGAAACATCAAACTGAGCACCAATTACTGCCAGCCTATCCGCTTGTTTGTTCTACTCTCTGGGAATGGAAGCGATATTGAAAGTTAGAAAATATTCCACCAAGTCCCAGACCCTATGTTTGTAGGAATTTAGCAAGGAATTCTTGGTCAGATTCAGGCCTCTCACCTGATTTACAATCAGCTCGCTGTCTCCCAAAAATTGCAACTCCTTGATCCCTCTTTTCCTTGCCCATTCTAGACCATGGATAAGGGACTCATATTTTGCAACATTACTTGTGCAAGATAATTGGAAATGGAAAGCTAAAAAGTACCTATCCTTTTAAGGGGAGACCAACATCGCCCCACTGCCAGCTCCCAGCCTACTTCTGGAATTGTCAAAATATAGCTGCCATAGGCCTAGGTCCTCTTGGCCTGCCTTCATTATATTAGGTATGAAGGCACCCTCCTCATGCATGTAGTTGACTCAAAGGTCTGCCTCCTCAATGAACTTATAAGGATCATGTTTGAATTTATCATTTCCCCACTCATCCAAGAGTAGGTCTGCAACTCCTTCAAGAGCAGAGGATGAAGATTAGTCTATCTAGGACTCTTCTGGGTCGATAATGGTATAAATAACATTCGCTACTTTGGGTGAATATGGTTCTAGATGGTCCTTGTAGAGTGGCTCAGATTCAATTTTTACCTTGGTCCCGTACTTGGTTTTAAAAATAAGATATGACCAATTCACCACTAGATAGCCACCTATCTTTGATGTGAAGTCCCTGGACAAGCAAATTGCAAAATAAGGAGGAACATCCGCTACCACTATATCATGGGGAATTGAGAAGTTTAGGCAAGAATGCAATGTCAAGCCTAAACCCTTCAAAACCCCAACTATTTTTGTAGGTGTCCCATCTAGCTGTAGGACTCCTTTATTCATCTCTTCATATTTCAGTCCCATCTTGTCAGCAATGCACTTGGGCATCGTTGAGGTACTAGCCTCACTGTCAATTATGCAATTGTGTACCAAGAAATCCCCTATGACTAAGGATACATAGAAATGGGGAATTTTCTCTTCCTTCTTTACTTGACCTAAAGTGGAAGGCTATCCATTCATCATCAAGACATTATCAGTGCTCGTTGGGACAGCTTGTCAGTCTAGCTCATGCAATTCTTTCTTCAATATGTCCTTTTGTCCTGGAAGAGATAATGAATCCCATAAAGAGATGTTCATAAGCAGCCTCTTCATCTAGTCCACTATATTGACCTAGGGACCATCTCCCTTCAAGCTTTCTTTGGGGCTAATTCTGACTTGAGCCGTAGGCTGAGGGGCTAAAGGTGCAAATGGCTATCTGAAGTTTGGGGCCTTTGAATTAGAGTGCAATGGAGAAGGTGATGCTGCCACTTGAGTGGTAGCCTGGGATTCTCCCATTTCTCTCCTCTTAAATCTTGTGTTGGCTACAACATAGTCAACCTAATTGTCTGCAATGCCCACATAATTTATTGAATAAAATTCCCCTTCTAGATGATTCATGAGGGTAGAATCAGGCTGGGCCTGATTGCTACTTGTGTTGGGTTGAGTTGGAGCCTTAAAAATTTCAGAATGAGTAGCTACCTAATTGTCTATAGTCTAGAAATAATTCATCATCTCATTTGTGTAAACAGCTTGTTCTTGACCATATCCCATGGTTGAACAACTTGGCTGCTCCTATACTAGATTGTTCTGAACCAGTACCATGACTTTAGATGATGAAGGGGGGCCTGAGTTATAGTTTTGAAATGGTCTGGTCTAAGTCAACTAACCCTGTCCTTGATTATAGCCTTGAAAAGGGGGTCTAGGGGCTTGACCATATTGCTGGTATCCCTAATTCAGTCTATTGCTTTGAGCTTGCTACCTTTTAAGAGCTACAAGTTCATTTGACATGCTCTGCAACAAACTTTTAACCTCATGAAGTTTGTTGGATGGAAAAGTAGCTGGTTTCTCAATGCTAGGTAGAGGGGCCAATGTGGGAGCAATGGTCTGAATTAGAGGTAGCATTTCTGGGAAAAGTGGCATGTGAGGCCTAGGGGCTATTTTCCTAGCCTGTACTAAGCAAATTTTAGCTGCTATGGCTATGACATAAGAAATTGGTAGTATATGCCCTCCCATGGATTGTATCATCATAGAAATATCACTGTTTAAAGCTCTTAAATAATATAAAAAAGCATAACTGGGAGTCGGTCTTACCAGGATGGGAATTCTATCCCAAGTCTTTTGAAACTGCATGTTAAAATCCTGCATTTACTCATGTGGAGCTCTCTTTATGGTCGTCAGCTACTCAACAAGTGAGAGGTTGTCACTCTTTTCCATAAAATGATCTATCAATTGAGTGCCCAATTTGGTCCAAGAATGTATTGAATTTATAGGCAAAGTTCTATACCAGTCAAGAGCCTTGCCTTTAAGAGACAGTGCCAACAATTTGATGGTGATATTTTCTTCTGTTACATTATGAATATTGCAGAGGTTATCAATATTCCTAATATTCTTGATGACTATAATGGGACCCTCTCCATCAAAATAAGGCACATTTTTGAGGGCTATTCCCAGAATTGGATCATAGTGTGGGAGATTCAAGGGGCTCTGACCACAAAAAGCTGCAAAAGGCAATGCCATAGCTGGGATGGGCTATAGCTGGGGTTTTACTGTGTATGCATCCCTTACAACAGGTCTAAGAGGGTGGCTTGTTGGATAAGGATGGGTCCTCTCAAATCTTATCCTTTTTGTAGAGTTCAAAGGCAACTCAATGAAATCGAAAGGAACCCCTTTTGAAGCAGACCTTGTGGTGACTTTAGGCATATAAAGTTAAGAAACTAGTCTTAATTTGAAAACTAAAGCTCTTACTAGTGGAATCACCAGATGCTAGAAAACTTGATTTACTATGACAAGACCAACATCAATCCTAAAACCTTACTGAGTTGTCAAACTGAGTCCCACCCAACGTGCCAAAACTATTGACATAGGAGATTGCACCCTTGGCAAGAGGCTGAGCTCCTGCCTTCTCCTCACAACTATGGAAACTCCCCTCTTGCTTGTGGGACTGGTGAAGCTGGAGGGGAGAGTCTCTAGATAAGGGCTAGCTCCCTTTGATGCATCATGTTTGTTCTAGAAAATACAAATACATACATATATATACAGATATATAAACTGGGGGGGATGAAAAGGGAGAAAGATTACAAGAAAATAAACTACTCTAAAGAGGTGATGCACCAAAATAAGTTGACCTTCTCACATCCACTCTTAAAACTAGATGAATGCATACATACGCTTCACTCTTGGCAGAAGGACCAGACTGTAAAAGCTTAACAGGGAGGTTTTAATGAAAACATAGAGAATAGAGGTTCACCAAAGGTGCTATAAGAGGCACACTGAAAGGTAGTTTCTCTATTTTTGCACTCCAAATAGAACTCTCCTCTTGTCAATCTGTAGAGATGGCACCTTTTAGACAATAGATATGCTGGTGTTAAACTTGTGAAAGCATCAAAAATGTCTATCCAAGATAGAGGTAAAAATGCATTTATTGATTCAGGTGTAATTTTGCCAAGGCTACACCTTACAAATGTGAAAGATATATTTTCTAAAATGACAAGTCCTTAATATATAGGAGAAGAAAAGGAGGCCCTTTTTGGCACCCCCTTTTACAAGTGGCCTATTATGTCCTCTCATTGGGAAGAGCAAGTCACTCAAAACATTAATGAACTATGCCCTTTGTCTGTTTCTAGTCTACTTTTTCAAGGTCAATACATGGTTTGTCTACTCATTAATGTGAAATGGAGAAACTGGTTGCACTGCTAGCTATTGCATCCTCTAATGGTCAATTCACAACTATTATTTCACCTACTGGAGTTACTTCTCAAATTAGCACTTCCTCTTGCCACTTAGACTAACTGCCTATTTTTTCCATGCTTCTCACTTTGTCTTTTCTCAATTTTGTCTCTTCTAGCTCCTTCAGCCCTTGGGGGCAAACTTCTAGCAGGTCACTGCATTCTAGGCTCTCATGGTTAGTGCTCCCTCATTTTGAAAACAAATGGCTATTTTCTTGTGCTGATTTTGACATTCTCAAAGCTGTCATTGGTTTGAAAACCAACAGCTAACTTTCTTTGTTAATTTTGATAGCCTCTGGGACGTCCTCATCCTTGTCAAAATGTCATCGGGTCCTTCGCTGGATTTCTATGGCTTTGCTTTCCTCAGCCCTCCCTATGGGTGCTCTTTTCCTTTTGTATCTCCTTATCACCTTCCCAAAGGGAAAGTGACCCTCTGGCCTTTGAAAATGCACTTTATATTTGGCCAAGAGTCCCTCGTAAGGGCATCTTCCCTTTGGGGTCCTTTGGCGAGTCCTCTGATCCTTCAGATGGTCTCCCAGGTTCTCACGGGCTTTGTGTATTTTCTATAGATTTTTGTCCATGAACATTTTCCCATGGAAAAAAAGTCTACGGAAATTCTCCCCGAGTTTGTCTTTTCCTTGAGTTACGCCCGAATTCCTTCAAACTTTTTGTCCAAAGGAATTCCTTTGGACAAAATGTCTGAAGGAATTTGGGACTTATACAAATTCAAACTTGGACAAAATTTGAACTTACCTGGTCCTTTTCCATTGAAGTGCCTACCCTCCGCAAGGGTATTTGAACTTGAAGACTGCCCCTTGACCAACTGGCATACCCTTGAACCAAGCCGTTGAACCAAAATGGTTTAATGGTTTAATGGTTTAACCATTGCATGCCAATGAACTAGTGAACCAAGGCTAATGAACTTCTCCCTTTGATCCAGCTCGTTGAACCAAACTTTTTGAACTAAAAATGGTTCAACGGTTCAATGGTTCAATGCTTGTTGAATTGAGATGTTGAACTTGAAGATGGAATTTTGAACCAAAGGTCACTGAACCACTTGAACTAGGCCATGAACCAAACTCATTGAGCTTATGCAACCTAAAAATGATTGGCATTGAATAGCAAGGGAAGAAGGGGACCAAATTTTTTTCCTAAAGGCAAAGTTTGGTCAACAGAGAGTGGAGTTGATATGATTAAGAGGAACCACTAAGAATCATGCCACAAAAGTGATTATAGTGGTTTGGACTTGAAACTCATAAAGAACATACTATCACCTTCCTAAAATTTAGACAAACTAAATATTTATTTCCCCTTGATGATGATGATGTATAATGTTTTAAGAATCCTAATAAACTCTCCAACCTTCCATTTATTTTTGATCTTGTTCAAGAAAGGAGAAATTGAAGTAGACTGGTACCCTACTTGAATGGAGAAGACATGTGAGTGCCATACCTTATTAGTGATTATTAATAAAGGAGGGAGAGGAAATATAAGAAAAAATACAAATAATAAAATATATCTAGGGTCCCCTCCTTTGCCTAAAATTTTATACCTTCATCTTCTCTCTCCTATCTATACCATCTAGAAACCTGAAGGGATATATAAAGCTACCAAAGAGATTGATGGGGAAAGGAGGTAAGGTTTTGACCTATTTTGACTAGAAACTCCCTCCAAAAAATGGATTTGAGCCTAAGATACATAGATTAATACATACACATGCTTTGATAAGATTTTTATTTGACACACCTCTATGGACCAACTTAAAACCTATATTTTCTACCATAACAATTAACTGATCTACTTAATTGATTAAAATGAAATGTCATATGTTCTTGAAGCTTAGAAATGTTGGTATGGACCTCGAGTGATGTTTTTACCTCATTTTCTTACTGTAATCTTGTCCTTTTGTCATAAAATCTCCTTTGGGAATTATAAGAGGGGTAATAAAACACCTTGAGAGTGGGATAAAATGTTATAAGGTTGATTCACCATATTTGTAAGCATAATATGGACTAAAGGGGAGAAATTTGACCTTGAAATCACTTGACATGTCAAATATGACTCCCTTAGACTAATTTAACCCCTTTTACCAACTTGAATATGTTATGAATTAGTTAGACAACCTAAGGTCCAAAATGACATTTACCTTAATTTCATCAAAACAACCTTAAACAAGTCTAATAAGGCTAAAAACACCATCAACAAGACTATAAAACTTATGAAAAATTGGGTTTCAAATATAGGGGGTTAACCATTTTGAACTAGGGGTCAAAATTATTCAACATTACTAGTGACTCCTAAGGTTAACCATCCTATTGTTCAAGCAAACCCATTATCTCTTCATGCGAGTCATGACTCACTGAGGTGACTCTTATGACTTAGTTGTTTCCTTAGATTGTCAAATAATTTATCATTTCATAACACCCTTAATGAATGAAATAACTCACCAGACACAATGCATACAACTAAAAATAACCTAACACCTAATAGCTAACAAGACAAGACACCAAAACAATAAAAGAAACTAACTATACCACACTTGTGTAGACACACTTATTGAAAAAACAATTAAAAATATAAAAAACTAACCTAAGACCAAACTCTTTTCTCTTCCAAGATCAAATGGACATTTTTTTTATCACCATGGCACCATGAGGTTTGATTACCATGTATTTATTGAATTCCAATTAGACATTACTCACTAAATGAGGACTTCCACTTATAGCTATAGATATTGGAAATTGGATCTTCTAGATCTACCCTCAAGTGCATGATTTGGTCATCTGAATCCAACAACCAATCATATTCATTCAAAACTTACCTTATTTTCATTAATAGTCTAATTTATAGTTTAGTCATGGGTTGCTCCTGATTTGTCATGCTCTCATGTGGTGATTCTATTGACAACTCAACTAGTATGCCTTGGTTTGTGTCTTCATTTTATTCCATATTGAGATCATGACTTGTTAAGGCCTCTAACATATTTTCAAGTGTATAAGGATGGATTCCATATATCATCAAGACCTTTATGTTTTGCATCTTGGGCCTCATGAGGGTTAACTATCATAGTGTTTTCTTTAAGACTTTTCTCAAGATCCTCATAAGGCAGAGGTGGATTATATAAAATTGAATAAAATTTTCCTAAGTCTTCCTAAAAGGAAATATATTCATGATCAATTGAAAATACATGGAGTTCACTATCATTCTTACCATTCACTTATGAAGCACTATGGTGATTAAGTATTTCTAACTCTTCCATAGAGTCATAACAAGACTCATGTTCTATTGTAACTAGTCATCCTCATCCTCTATAGAAAATGGGAGATCATCAATCCATTAAAGCCCCATATCATCTTTAATTTCTATTTATAAAACTAAATTTCCTTATTCAATCTCTAAATCATTAGTGCTCCCTTCACTTGAGACCTTAACCTATTATGTTATTCCACCATTCCAAGCTATCATGTTGAGTTATTCAATATCACCTAAGAATTCATGATACAACTAATGCTAAGGATTATCTCACTCACTTGAAATTTATTAGATTAGACAATGGGTTCATGTATATTTTTTTCATGATTTTTTCATATAGGAGAAGTTGCTTGTGATTCATCTTCATCAACTTCAACATCTTGCCATTATGACTAATATACATCATCAAAATTTTCTTCATGCTCAAAATCTAATCTATGGGGATGAATAGGGGTACTAATAGTGATCTATATATGCTTGAATTATCCTTTTCAAAGTATTCTTAAAATTCACCTACAACTACAACATGATCAAGCACTTAAAGGACTATCATCCCACTAATTAGTCTTGACAATTTTTCCCCCACACCTAGATGCTCAAATTATGCCTTTAATTTGTTTGGTTAATCTTTACAAGAGGAGAGGGAGGGAGGTAAAGGTAATTCATTATCTTGATCTATAGTTTATAGAGTGTTATTATAACTTGGAGCTTTATGAGTATCAAAATTGGACACTATATTCTTTTGCTTTTATTATTCAATTAACCTATCAAAATTGGATGTATCTTGATCCTCATGAAGGATTTTAGTATGAATGATAGATGGGGAACTTGGAAAAATTGAGACATCTCTTGAAATAACATCATACACTTATCCTCTTCTTAATTCTAAATATTCTTAGGAGAAAATTCTCTCACAAGAATAGGTATAACATAATCTGGGGTTCTAGTCCATGAAAGCCTCCAAGCTAAAGTTATTATAGGCTATTGATAATGTCTGGGTGGATCTTGTAGGGGATTTATAACATAAGGAGTTTGACCAAGGGTATGAGGATGAAGGTAATTTACAATTTATATGTTTGGTGTGTAAGGCTCAAGATGAAACTTGGGGAGTGGTCTAGATCTGATTTTGACTCCTATACCATACCCAATCTTGCATACTGCATAAGAAAAATCAAAAGACAATTACCCCAAAATATTTTCCATAAAATCATTAGATAAACATAGAGAAAAACAAGGTGGTAAGTCTCCAACAATAATGTATTTTTCAATTGATATCTTGGGGTAAGAATTAAGGGTAAGTTATAAGTCTTTTATAATGCCAATTGTCCTTTTAGTTGATCCATTCCATTATAATTCAAAGTTAAAAGTATGTTCATATATAAAATTAAAGTTATAAAATACCAAATTTGGAATAAATAAAATACTTTTTATATCATCAAATAAGTAATTATGGACCAAGGAGTCTCCAATGATCATAGAGGTACGGAAAGGAGATTGAGTGATTACCTTGTTTGGCTGATTTTGGTAATGGATAAAGGCTTGATGTTCCAATTCATTTTATTGAATAAGACATTATTTTAATATATTTATTTCCTCTTTTAACTTCTCAATTTATAATCTCAAATAATCATCACTTTATTTAGGCTGACTATAAATAACAACTGGTTAGAAAGGAGGCTAAGTTGGGATAGAAGGAAAGATGTATGAAGGAGTGTATGGATAATATGGGTCAATATAGTATTTATATGGGTCATATGGCTACTAATAATGAGGTTTATGATATAATTATTCTCCACATGAAATCATAACTCATCATGAGAAACATTAATTATAGTGTGAGCTATCAATGAGAATTATTCTTACCTTGAGAGAATGACCTTGTGACACCTTCTAACATGAAATTTGACTGAAAATCTTCTACTAATATGATTGAATATCATCAAGATGAATAAGTTATATAATTTAGAGATCCAATTCTTGAATTTGGTTCCACTAGGCATGTTATAACTATTAACACTCCATACTCTTAGAGATAAGATGACTTATTTATATAATCTACCCTATCTTAACATTTATGACTATAAGATATAGTTTGAGATCTTTAATTATAGGTGAAAGATGAAGGGTGAGGTATGCTACTTTAAATTCATTTGTGTCATCCATGTTTTTATAACTTCTTATTCCTATCTTTATCCCTTGAAAACCCCTCAAACTCAACATACCTTTCAACGATTCTTTAACCCTACCACTGCAACCCTATGTGGATGAGGTAGGAGTACTGACTGAGTATTATATCCTTCTAAAGAGATAATATATTGGTTCTATTTTAAAGATACTCTTTTCATATCATACTTGTTCCTCTATCCTGTGACTCAATGAGGTCTCTCAACATCCTCAAGATCCCACCCAAATAGTCAATACTGTATCAAGGTCTCTTGAGCACATGTTCTCAAGTTGGTTATATATATTGTGTTTAGGTCTACCTGACTACATTTTTTAGAGTGTATTATAATCTTGATGATTTCATATATCTAACACCTATGCCTTCACTTCTCCAATCTCCCCTCAAGGTATTTATGTTCCTTCCTAACCATCCCATCTCTACCTTTACAAGAACCAATATCACCTAAGAAGCGGACCTTAGGGCTTATCATTGAGTTAATCAAAGATTATTGACTATCTTGTATGGAAATTGAGGCCTAATCACCCACATATGATCTTAATCATGACATTATGTGGCTATTCACGGTTAAATGGATGTTTGGAGACATAGATTAGATATTTTCTAACCTTTGGATAATGTAAAGTGGGTTTTTTAGAGTCACTAGCATCCACCTATAGGTTTGTATGAGACCAAGGCTTTTTTTTTTGTTGGATGTCATCAAGGTGCGTATCTTTCATGCTCAACATCTTAATTAAGACAAAATAAATAAAAAATTCTAATATTCACCCAACATTCCTTTGGGTTCCCCTCACAAGGCAACTTTCTATCAATACTTACATGACTTGACTTAGTTTAGATAGTCCTAAGAGTGTAAGGTAGGTTTAGACCACATTTGAGGCCCACAAGTGTTCATTAATATCAATTATGATGAGAATGATTATAATTAATGTCATAGGCCTCTGATTGGTTTATCCATTCTATGTTTTTGGACTCTTGAAACCTCCTAGACATCTAGGTAATGCATAATCATTTATACATTTTTGACTGCTACATTCTTTCTTCTAAACATACTACCATGATTTGACTTAAAAGACCATTCTAACTATTGGAATAAAGTTGAGAGGATATAAAGGATATTTTTATTGATATGATTAATATTAATTACCAATAATCATGACACAAGTGATTTCAATGATTTGGACTTGAAAATTATAAGGAACCTACTGTCACCTTCTTACAAATTGGCCAAACTGAAGGTTTCTTGCCCCTTAATGCCTCACACATGTGAGATAATGTTTGATAATGATTTAAAATGTTTTGAAGTCTCTTGAGAAGCTCTCTAACCTTTCATTTCTCTATCATCCTATTCAATAAAGGAGAAAATGTAGTAGAATGGTACCCTACCTAAATGGAGAAGATATGTGAGTGCCCTACCTTGTTAGTGATTATTCATAAAGGAGGGAGAGGAAATATGAGAATATATGCCCAATAATGGAAGTTAGATAGGGTACCCTCTTTTACCCAAAATTTTAGACCTTTATCTTCTCTCTCTTATCCATACCATCCATAAACCTAAAGGGCTCTACATATCTGCCAAAGAGCTCGATGGGGAAATGATTTTAATTTTTGACCTATTTTAACTATAAACTCCTCCAAAACATGGATATAAGCCTATGATACAAAATATAAGTTGTACACATGCCTGGATAAGATTTTTCTCTTACACACCTATATGAAACAACTTAAAACCTCTATTTTCTACCATGAAGACTAATTAATCTACCTACAAACTAATCAAAATGAAATGTCAGATGTTCCTAAAGCTTGTAAATATTGGTGTAGACCTAGAATGATGTTTTAACATAATTTTCCTACTGTACACTTTTCATTTTATAATAAAATCTCCTTTGGGAATTATAAGAGGGTTAATAAATCACCTTGAGAGTGGGATAAAATGTTATAAGGTTGATTCACCATATTTTTTAAGCATGGTATGGACTAGAGGGGATAAATTTGACCTTGACATCACTTGACATGTCCAACTTGAATCCCTTAGACTACTTGAACCCCTTTGACCAACTGTAATATGCTTTGAATTGGCTAGACAACCTAAGGTCTAAAATGAAATTTACCTTAATTTAATTAAAACAACCTTAAACAAGGCTAATAAAAACCAAAGGACCATCAACAAGGCTATGAAGCTTATGACAAACTAGGTTTTGAAAATAGGGGGCTTGACCATTTTGATTTGGGGGTCAAAATTAGTCAATAATGGCTTTTATTACTAAGTGAAAATGGTCTAAACATAACCAAGGATGCTCAATCTAAGGTGATAACAAATATTATAGGAACCTTTGTTCATGAAACTCATGAACTATGTTAGGTACTCACCTACCCAATATGATATAATACAAACATTCAAAGAACTTTGACAAACTAGCCATAATAACTCTAGAAGGTAAAGGTGATCCTAAGGACACACTCATTCTACCATAAAGCCTTAACTCAAGAAAGGGTCCTAAAAAAATCCCAACTTCAAAGACTCATATGTCATATCCATTAAGGTGACTTATAACTTAGTTCTTCTAGATCAAATATGAAACAATATTTTAGGAAACTCATGCAAAAATTTATGATAAATTTTAGAAGAAGATAAAAATACATCATAAAAGGATTCAATGTAAAAATTTAATTTCAATATTATTAATTAAATGAAACTATTAGAGAATTCATACTCTTAGGCAAATTTTTTTTTGAAGAATCAAGGATTTATAACCCTTATTTACTTATAAATCCATACTCAAATATGGCCCAAACTTCACCATCCAAAAAAAGGTGTGATATTGTTATGAAAATAAGGCACTATAAGACCCAACATAAACATCCAATACATTACCATATTCTACTAGATTATGTATGAATTTTCATAGCATATACGATCAAAAGGATGCAATGAATAGATAAAAAAGAGAAAGTCCACCTCAAACATTTGAAACCCATAAAAATTTGGATAAGACAATAAA
Source organism: Torreya grandis (assembly GCA_037957365.1). Classification (NCBI taxonomy): domain Eukaryota; kingdom Viridiplantae; phylum Streptophyta; class Pinopsida; order Cupressales; family Taxaceae; genus Torreya; species Torreya grandis. Next base: position 310,784 of record JARHVA010005535.1, on the reverse strand, counting down.
TGTTAAATTGTATTCTATAGTAAAATAACATATAAGCTACCAAATCAAATGTATATTCTTATCATGATCATTTTTAAGAATGAGGTACACCCACTCAGTGTTACTACTACTTCTAGCTTCAAAAGGGACTTATCTTACATCAATGCTATCAAAACTCATAGGTAACCCAACCAAATGGGTGCCACCACCATAGAATCTAAACTTATCTATGAGGAAATCATCTTCTTATTATCAAGGAACTCAAACTTTCATGGATACATTAATCCATTCAAGATGCTTCACTAGTAAGAAGGTACACTCTAACCTTTATAGAAATGAGGAAATTACATCACACTCCTATCAAATTTCCTTATCAATAAGGTCATCTCTAAAACATCATTAGTTTTTTATAAGGGCATTATCTAAATTTTTACTCTAAAATATGGGGTCATAACCTTAAAGGGATTGTTGAACACAACATTTAGATATCAACATACAAACTAGATCCATATACCTTGGGTATCGGTACAACATGCTACAAAATGAAATAATTTGACTCTAACATAATAATCCATTTAATTAGGTTATGATTACACCTAATTAGTAACAAGATGCTCTAAAATCCTACATGTTACTCTGCAACCAAAACCTATGTCTAAATCAAATGGATAGTCTCTCCAATATATGGATAAAAATAAGGAATATCTCACTACCAAAAAGATACAAAGAACATTTCCCACAAGGATAGGGAATTTTTTTTAGGCTACCTTAATAATTCTACCCATATGGTATCACTAGTCCATCACACATGGTGAGACTAAATCTAGCAAAATTACATGTACATTGATAGGTTTCAAATGGAAACCCATGTGAAACACCATAAGGCTCTCGATCCCTTACATGGATGAGGTATTACCCGAGTTTATGTAACCCTATATGGTCCACATAGATAAGGATTTTGGCCTAAGGAAGGATTATGCCCAAAATCTTCCTAGAACTATTTACAAGGCAAAAGTTAAAAACTAAGGAAAAATGGTATGGCTTCACTAATGCATCTCAATCCATTATAATATCATCCATCAAGGTGAGAAACACATCAATCAAACCTATATCATAATTCAATTTAGTATAAAGGCAACATTTGCTTTAAATGAGGACATTAAACATATAAATGCCCATCTAGACCTTAGACATATAAGAAACTCTACTTTTTAGCTAAGATTAGTATGTAGGTTTTTATGAAGAAATATAAATCTATTAAATAACTCATTTAATAAGTCCTCAATGGTAATATGCATATGACAATGGTAATGGGAAAATCCCATAGGCCTAATACATGAGATATCTCTTGTGGGATAATAGTCTCTTGTGTTAGAAACATAATGACTAAGAGGGGGGTGAATCAGTCTTCAACAATTAACCTTGAACATTCATGAATCATTCAAAGTAACTTAGTGATCTAACAATGCATTACAAACCAATCACATGAGTATAAAACAAGATAACACATCATATATGTGGGAAAACCTCATGGGGAATAAAACCCACTAAAACAAAGCTTGGAAAAAAATGTCTTATAATATAATGTATCAAATTTAGTTGAACACCAAATGAACATGGAGTACTAACCCCAAATTTATAAAGCACCCACTTAAATTTATCAAATACCCACTTGTTATGAGGTTACAACCCCCTACGACTAAGTACCAACTAAGTCAAATGACACTACTACAAGTAATAACTTATAAGGAAGATCTAATTCCTACAAATCATCTAAGACCAGTTTTTCAAACACCAACCTACAAGGAAGTTTCAACTCCCTCTTTGACTAAGAACCAACTCAACCAATCACACTTCTTTCTTCTATTCTTCCACTCAACTCTCTATCTACTCTATTTGAACTTTATCCACTATCATAAATTAGTAACACATATTTCATGCAACCCTAATATCCTTTCAATATAAATTTAACATATGATGATCTCTCCTTTAGCTCTACTACATTTGATCTCTCTCAAAACTGCCTCTAGGCTTCTTTGCTCAACAAGCCCTCTTTAAGACTAAATAAGTCATATGACCTTGATATTAAATTTTACAACACCTATATTATATTCATGATATAATTATATTCTATTTCCTAATGGTTTACAACATGTTACACATCCTTTTTAGGCTCATTTATTTATCAATCCATTTGCTTGCTCTCTTATTCTCCAAATAGGCCTAAAATGCCTTGCTTATATACAATAATCTTACTCACACACCTCTTAGTTGGACACACACACTCACCAACTTTCATTTATTAAAAAATAGGTCTTAAAACATGTTACAAAAATTATCAATCATAAGTAGTTGTCTAAAACACCTCATAAGACTTAGTCCTCCTTTAGGTCTCATGGAGACCTAATTGCATTAGGCTTTCTTATCAACATGTTACCATTTGATCCCTTGTAGAAAATTAAACCTCCATAAATAGTAAAAACTTTCACACAACATCCAAATATACCTTATCCAACATCATATAATCTCCAAAACATAATCTAGGTCGAATCCCTTCATAAAACCCCTCAATAGTACTTAGTCCTATTAGGCCTATGTACACCAAAAAATCTTCCTTTCAATATTAAAGATCAAACACACTTAAGACAGTCAAAAATGATAAAAAAATACATATAAATAATATAAATGACCTCATTTTGATTACCAAATATATTAGACACTATCATTTAGAGCTTAAGGCTTCAAGATCAACTTGTCAAAATACTCACTTAGAACTATTAGAATAATCAAAACATAATCATGATACATTTGACCTCCAATATTTGTATGAACACCTTCAAATCCTTCTAATGGATTAAAAACATTATATTACATCCTCATAACATCTTAAAACACAAAAATCATATGGTCTAATAGAAAAATATTGGTCTTTCAAACCAATCTCATGAACCTATATCCACTAGCAAAATTTGGCAAATAAATGACTACATGACTAAAAAATTTAGTCACAACAACTAAAAATGTCTAAATTCTACTAATTTTTTTAAACTTAGCTAAAAATGAGTAAATAAATAACTAATTTGGTCATTGACTAAAATTTAATTTAATTATACAAATAAAAATGACTAAATAGTTACTGACATAAATACAAATTAGATGAAACTTAAAAAAGGAAAAATTTGGTGGGAGTGAATTCATTGAATATTTCCCCATTTCATTAGTTGGTAATTAGCCTGGCATTGAGGCATTTTGGGTTATAGCAGTGACTTGCATGGGTGAGAAAGCTTGTTTGGAGAGGACATGGATTCTTCTAAAAAGGTGGGCAAGGAATTTAGAGTTTTATGCAAATAATTTGATGTTGATGAGGCCCTCTGTAGTGAATTCAGATTTGGGGACACCATCTTTAGTGAATTTATAGGTAATTAAAAATCCTCATTACATTAAACACAAAATCTATAGCTTTTTGATTGGCAACTTATAATAGTTACATAGGCAACTGAGTACCAGAACCATACATGTAGTTTAAGGTTTAAGGGAATGTTTTTCATTAGTATTGATTCAATAAATTATTATGTATGGGGAGTTTATATTCATTCCATTCTATTACAAAAATTATTAGTATTGATTAAAAAGTCATTCTATTACAAAAAAACCCTATAGGTTTTATATTCATTTCAAAAATTTCTCCCTAGGGAAGCTACAAATTCCCAGAGAGCTTTCCCAAGGTCTTGGTTTCCTTATTATAGGGGTGAAGGAAGATACAAGCTTTAGACCTTTCACATTTCAAAAAATGACTTTTCATATACCCACCCCTTAATATTACCTATTAAAACATACACTTTTTGATAAGTTTTAAAAAGACCACCAAATATATTTTGAATACATATTGGAAAGCATAAACACAAGAAAAATACAAAATAGGAGGAAATCCAAGATTTATTGGTGCCATGTTGATGCTAACTTGATGCTCATTGATCCTTTACATACTTGGCCTGCTTATTCTTTAGTTGTCAAATACTGATTCTCCCATTAGTACACTATGAAATCACTAGGCCACTTATATTCTTGGATCTGGAGTAGGTTGACCTAGTGGTTTTTCCATCTTTGGTCTAGAAACACTTTGACATCAATGATCAACTTTGCATATCCAACATTCATAGCAATTACTCTATCTAAAATGACACTAAAACTAAGAATATTTATGTTTTGATCTTTTTTTGAGAAATCAATGACTTGAGAAATTGTTTGACCATATTCACTTTTCCACGCATCAAAACCTTTGATATTTGTATCCTCTATCAAAATGAAAGGAATAAATTGGTGTTTGAAGGTATCAAAAGAATCAATATTTTCTTGAATTTTCTACCTCTCACCATTCACATACTGAAATTCATCCAAGATCATTTTCACTATCTTCTTTATTGGCTTGAGTGAGACCAAAGCACCTATATCTCTTTGTATAACTTTGCACAAGGTTAGAAATGTATGGTGTGTAGGTTATAATTTCTTGTATACTAGATCCAAAATAGAAATATTGACCTTCAATAGATCAATGGCCTGAGACAAGGAAGAGTAGAATTCATGCACATCTCCCAACTTGTCAACAACCAATTTTACTCTGTATTCCAAAATCTTCTCAAACACCTCAAGGATTTTCAATTTGGCCTCATCCGTTGTCTTCTCATTTTTATTTTTCAAATCTTCAATTTCTTTCTCCAACTTCAACTTCAATGCATTCAACTATTTAATTGGGACTGTACTATCACTGGTTATTTGTGGTATAATGTCTTGGTATGGCACAATTTCTTGGATTTGAGAATCACCACTCTTAAAATTTTGATTTAGTTTGAAAATTTCAAAATATAGCCTATTCACTTCATCATTCATATCAATTTGAGTTTTTTCATAGTTGAGCAATCTTTTCTTCATTTTCTTGGCAACAACTTGTGTGAACATTGCAAAGTGCACAATAAGGGTGGCAACTTCAAGCACTAATGTATCCTAAAATGTTTTCACCATAGTTATTCCTCTTAACTCCTAAACTACATCAAGAAATCCTAGCTTTTTGGTGTTCTTCTATTTGGCCCATATTTCTAGAGTCTCTATCTTTGGGTTAAACCCACAACCACTGACACCATCCTCATAATCAAACTCAGAAACCATCATGGGGTCATTTGATTTATCACTTGGTCCAACAAAAATATTTTATTCAATTCAAGGCCAGGGATGATCAAAATATTACTCTTCAAAACCATTTATCTATCCTTATCAGGGATGACATTTATTTCATCAATTTACAAATCCTTGAAAGTCTGTGTCATAATTTGATCATGCTGAGATTCATCAGCACCCATTTTATTTATTTACACCTTTTCTTCAAATTATTTCATCTTCATTTTGAGCCAAAAATATTTGAATTTTGGGGTATTGAACCTCATATAATCCACAACCCTTTCATCTTCTTGTAGTTCAGGCTCACCTTGTGCCTGTTCATCCATTTTGCTGTTGGTTTATGTACTTCTATTTCTTGACCAATAAGGGGTTGATCAACTTCCTTTTCCTCTCCCTTATGCCTCAAAATAGTGGTTACCTCCTCAGAGTCACTAACTCCTTTAGTCATTTCATATGGAACTAGTGGAGAAACACCATCCATCTTTTACCTTTTGGTAGGTGGTGAACCATGAATAGTTGGATCTCGCATTGACATTACATCTAGACTAGGTTCTTGAATCACAACTCTTGTTAGATTTTTGACAGGGAGGTTGGTAACCTTTATAGGTTTATTCTTATAATTTACATATATTTTTTCAAAATTATCAATTATCAAATCTATTCTTTTTAAAGGGTCCTTATCTTTAACAAAAAATCTTAAAAATTTAGGGTTTTAATTGCTTTTTTTATCCTCAATCTTCTTCAAAATTTCCCATTTTATTTTCCTATTATATACCTCTTGAAAATTGACACAATTTCTGATCACATCCTCTTCAAAATTAATTTTATGTGATATCCCCATCCTAGTAAGGATGAATTGTCTAACAAAGTTCATTTGACCCTCTAGATCACAAACCCTTTCTATCCCTAATTTCAAAGAATATTTAGCCTTCAAATAGGCTTTCAATTCTTCCAAGGTATCTGCACCAATGTACCATTCACCAAACATAGTGCAATATGGAATAAATGTGACCTTATTTCATTTTTTCATCTTTCTCCATCCAGAGCATCTACCACATGAATTCAAGAAAAGCAATTCTATTTGGCACAAATTTTGGAAACACATGGGGTGGCTGAGTACACCCATATACTCTAATTATAGTATGGTTAGGAAAGAAATACCAATCAACAAATTTATGTTTTTAACCCTATTCTAGCCTATGAGCAAGAGGCCTTAACATTTATTTGACCTCTTTGGTCAATCTAAGAAAAAGGCAACCAAGGGAATTCATTATTATGACTGAGAAACCATCATGGAACACAACATAGTTACTATTCTAAAAATGATTGTCCATTTGTAGCACTATCACTATGTAGGCAATCTCAATCCCTTTTGATCAATCATGCTCAAGTCTATCCTTCAGGGCCAATTCATTCTATTTTGATACAAAATTAAATGACACAACAAAGAATAATATTTGAAATCCATAGGTGTCTTGTTCTCCCTTATTTAAAAAATTATGTTATGTAATTTTTTCTCAATAAATGATGAAAAATCATACTCAACATTAACTTCTAGGTTTTGTATTCTCATGGCCATCATCATCATGCCAACTAGTATTATATCTTGAGCATCAATTCCTATAACTTGACACAAAAAAAATATGTCCTTTTGAAATACAAAACAAAGTCATCAATTGGAAAAGGCTCAACTGCATTGTTTGGGATTTAAATCCTTCTATTGTTGGCCCCTTTCCTCATGTACATGGGTAACTCATCACTCCTATGTGTATTTCTCAGACTGGTATACTCTTGTTCACTCTTATTCAAGTCAACTTTTGTGAGGGCTTTCTTTTTGAGCATGAAGCAATCAATGATTTCATTTTTGTCCATAGCCACTAATGGTGACCCATTTGTTAACCTAATAGTTTTGGTGGATGGATGATAGTGTTGTGTTAATATCCTAATCAAATCCACATCAATCAATACATTTGGCACCAAAATCTTAGGCAAATTCAAATTCTATGGGTTTACAATTGGTCCCTATCCATCTTACTTTTCACAAAAATACCAAAAAAGGTTCCATCCTGAGATAGGGACTCTAGCATCTCAACACCCCTCTGCTACATCCTTTAATAGTTTCTTATACCCTTTGTCAGCTAAATTTGGTAAAATGTCTAATAATGACCATTGAAGGGGCCACTTATTAGGAATAGGGGGTTTAGTGCTCTTACTTGCAGACTCAAATTTCTTAGGTGCCATAGTTTGAACTAGGGTTTTGATAGTCGCTCTACCAAACTAGTTGAAAATAAAGCATAAACTAAATACCAACTTTTATAAAGAGAGTGATGAGGTATACTTATTTATTTGGAAGATAGCCAAAGTGCATATACAGAGCTTAAATTTTCTATCTATAATCACCATTGAATTTTATTGAATGATGAAATATAGAGAAATTCCAAATTTTATTCTTCTACAAATCTGATCATTTTACCATTACTCTGGTTCATGCCATGAAATCAATAAATCTTAGCATTCAATTCTTTCAAACATAGACCATTGATTTGGTCCAATCTAATGGTTGGGTGTGTACTTCAATCATGGGCATAAATGATAACCACTATGGGGTGGTGATATAGTCCTTTCAACATTTAATACTTTATTTCATCACTACAAGACTTATTTACATCTATTATGGGACCGCATGAGCTTCTAGATAGTTATACCTCATCTTTCACCACTTACCGCCACCCTAAAATCCTTAATACATGTCATCGTGGGATGGTGGGATACATGTTACCCCTTATACCTCATATCACATTGCTACCAACCTTTGATTTGATCATTTTAGGATTATGGGATCCTTTGACATCCCTTTACTATTTACCATATCATTGTAAGCATTGGATTTAACTATGGCAGGAACATGGGACATACTTTATATAACTATTACCACTTATTGCTAACCTGCAAAACCTTATTTGATTTGTTGTGGTGATATGATATGTGTTAAAATGCTCCTAATAAGGTTATCAAGTAGATAATTTATTTATTATGATTCATGTGTACCTTTTATAGTTAAATTTTTGACCTATGGTGTCAAGGAAAATATATGAAAAATATAGAGTGAAAACTCTAGAGAGTTAATATCTATAAATATGTATATTAGGGTTTGGGTGGCTAATGTACATTAAATAACCCTTTAATAGTGAGACATTATGTGATAGAATAATAAAATTAATGAGAATATTGAAATAATAAAATATTTGTTTCATATATTTTGAATGGTGGGATACATGTCACCCCTTATACCTCATATTGCATTACCACCAACCTTTGATTTGACCATCATAGGACCATGGGATCATTTGGTATCCCTTCAATATTTACCATATTACCACAAGCATTAGATTTAACTATGATGGGAGTTCAAGATATACTTTATATAACTATTACCGCTTATCGCTAGCCCACAAGACCTTATCTAAATTATCGTGGGGCTATGGTAACCTATCTTTATATACCACATCACCACAAGTGAAGTTCTTACATGCTATGGGGAAGAGGTAACTATATTTTCACTTCCTTTGGTTCTCACACACCCACCAAAGCTATTTGAATGTACTGTGGGGCTAAGGTAAGAGACAAAAAAACCTCAATAATCAAAATACAAATGTCTTTCACATGAAATGATATGGGATGCTTATGAATGACTCCTAGAATAATTGTAAAATGAATATGGACTCTTAGGATAAATTTTATGAATTTTGGAAAAAATGCCTCAAAGAAATGTGGTCTCATGGTGATGGAATGCCATGACAAGTGAATTTTTATGGAATGTCACGGAATTTCATCACCATGAGACCACATTTCTTTGAGTCATTTTTTCAACTAGTTCATTGCCTTATCTATGCTATTTCTTACTATTATGCTTTGATAGATTTTTTCCAAGCATCCATAGCTTGTTTAAAAGCACTTGTTTTAGGATTTTAGCCATAGAAACAAGGCAATGAACTTGTTGATAAAATGCTTTGGTAGGCATGTATGAAAAATGTGGTATCATAGACGAGGTAGTCAATTATTTGAAAAAATGCCTCAAAGAAATGTGGTCTCATGGAATGCTATGATAAGCAAATGCAATTGGTAGCTACTCCTAGTTATTAGCTATGCAATGTGAATTAATTGCATAACTTCTTAGGTTGACTTTGTAAAAACTATATTGTAATTAAAATTTTGTCATCTATCAGCATCTAGTTATTAGTTATGCAATGTGAAGTAATACTTTGAGTTTGAAATATGTGCACTGTAATGTAATCAACATTTTGAATATAAAATACAAAAATATATATTTTATATTTCATTAGTTAAACTCTATTTTATTTTATCTCTATAACTCTATTGCTATGAAAATTCCTTTCAATTAAAAAAAATAGTTTTTGTCTCTTAGTCTAAATTTTTTTACATTTTTTAAAAAATCTAATTTTTTCTTGATATTTTTAAAAAATATTGAACTTTTGGTTTACTAATTTTTTTCCCCAAAAGATTTTTTTTTCTATGTGTAGAATGTTACAGATGGATCAACATTGAAGGCTGACTATGAATCAATACCATGATTTTGATGAGAGAGTAGCCGATGAGAGGGACATGGACAAATATTCATGTCTATATAATAACTGTCTTGGTAGAAAGGTGAGAAAAAGAAATCTTATTTATTGACATATAATAAGATATGGGCATAGTGGTATAATCCCTTGGGATTATAATTATTATGAAGATATGATATAATTGCAAGGTGTGAGAGATGAAGAGGCAAAAACAATAGATGAAGTGGTACCAAACATAGATGAAGAGGTAGGAATGTTAGAAGAAGGGTTTGAAGTTGATAAAATGTTGAATGAGGGTCTAAATGATGATTGGGCCAAGTTGATGGAGGATGATTTAAAGACTATGTATGCTAATTATAATTTAAGTCATTTGAAAACAATCCTTCAAATTCTTAACTTGCAAGTGGTGTTTGGTTAGATAAATGAGAGTGGAGATCAGTTATTAGCATTATTAAGTTCATTGTTACCACCTAAATCCACATTGACAACAAAACAAAGTAAATTTAAAGATCAAATCACTAAGTTGGTTTAGGGTATGAAAACATCCACACATGTGTGAATGGTTGTGTGTTATTTCACAATAATATTGTAACTGAGAGTGAATGTCCAAAATCTCATGAAGCAAGGTATAGACAAGGTTTGAAATCAACTATGATTTCTAGAAAGGTTCTTTTCCACTTTTTGACAATCTGATGATTAATTTGAATGTATAGGTGTAGAGACATTGTTGAACTTATGCATTGGCATGCCCAAAATAAGAGCACTAATGGAAAATAATGACATGTGCCTGATTCCAAGATGTGGATAGAATTTGATAACAAATAACTTGATTTTTCTCAAGATCCTCATAATATAAGGCTGGGTTTGGCTCTAGGTGGGGTGAACCCATTCTCAGATCAAAGTACTAAATGGTTAACTTGGCTAGTTCTTTTAATAAATTATAACTTGCCTCCATGGTTAGTGACTAAACCATTTTTCTTAATGCTATCATTGATTATACCAGGAAAGAAAAGTGTGACTTCAAATACAATCAATGCTTATATAGAGCCATTATATGATGAGCTAATGGAATTATGGAAAGAAATTGAATCAATTTAATCTTGAAGGGATGGTCATTCAATAAAATTCACTTTAAGATCTTCCTTATTATTTATGATTCATGATCTTCTTGCATATGACACATTATTTGGTCTCAGTGTTCATGGATACCATGGATGTCCTACTTGCAAATATAAGGATTTTGTGAGGTAATCAATAAGTTTGTGTAAGTGTATTTATTATGGACATTGTAGTTACCTTAAAATGGATCATCCATATCATCGAGAAAAAATACATTTCAATGGTCAAGAAGAGAATCATGAAGCACCATTGCTAATAATGGGTGATGACATTATTGAGAATGGACAAAAAAGAATGTAATATATTGAAACTGATTGGATTGATGGTAGTAGATATGATCCATGTAATGGAAGTGGTTTAAAATGGTTGTGAATATTTTATAAGTTACCATACTTTAAAGATATAGCCATTAGGCATAATGTTGACTTTATACATAGTGAGAAAAATATAGCCTATGCTATTATATAAACTCTTTTTGGTGCTTTTGATACTATTTAATCATGTGAAGACATTCAACAACTAAAGATTCATCTAAATATTTGGGTTGAAAAATGTGATGATGAAAAATATAGAAAACCTAGTGCTCCTTATGTCTAGACAAAGGAACAATTTACACAATTCTTACAGTTGATGTCTTAGACTCACTTTCCCATTGGATATGTAAGTAGTAGTATTAGAAGCCAAACTGACATTAATGGCTTAAGAGGCCTCAAGACCCATGACTATCATGTCATAATTGAGAATAATTTACCTATTATGGTAAATATATCAAGTTTGGCAAAGGGGCCAATATTGGAAATTATAAGGTTGGGTCTAATATTAAAGAGAATTAGTTTACATGTATTATATCCTTTGAAGTTTGATAGTTTAAGGGAGGATGTTGTTGAAGTCCTTTGTCTATTGGAACATGAATTTCCACCAACAATATTTAACATTTCTATGCATCTTATGATACATCTATAATATGAACTAGAGAATTTTGGCCCATTAAGAATGAGATGGATGTATCCTATAGAAATATATATGAAGGTTTTTAAAAAAATTGTTCGTACTAGGGAAAAATTGGAAGGCAACATGTCTGAGGGATATTCAATGCAAGAGGCCATAGGATTTTGCATAGAATATATGAAGGATTTTTAAAATGTCAATCAATGTGTATGGGATGATGAAAAATATGAGAGAGTTTCAGGTGAAGTATTATAAGGAAATGGATGTCACTTCAAGCTATCACATCAAGAAATAAGTGTGATACATGCCTATACTCTTCAAAACACATGTTCATTCGATAAGTGGTGTAGGTAAAAAAAATTTTACACAATAATTTAATTACTCAATTGCATTTACACATTTATATTATTAATCTTAATATTTGTATGTTAATATTATATGTATAAAATATGAAGAATAAAATCAAACTTGGATGAAAAATTGACCTCCAAAGCACAGACATCATGATTTGATTGGAGGTGATTCTTTTCCAAAATTTGAAGAATGGATTGCTAATGTAGTCTGTGATGCAAAAGAAGAAGGTCAAGATATAACAATAAAGTAAAGTGAGATTTCAAAATCTCTACATTTATGGGCTATGTGTTTTATTGGAATGTGGGCCTATGGTATTCATTTAAGAGTGGTAGAAAAATACAAAGGAAAGACAAATTGTGATTATGTTGTTAGTGCTGAACTTCTTCACGAAACTGATAAGAAATTTTATGTTGGATTCATCCAAGAAATTATTCAAGTGGATTTTGGTGAAAATAGTCCTATATTATTAAAATGTAAGTGGATCTAACCATCTACAGTATAATTTGATGAGTATGGATTTGTATGTGCAAATACATGACAATTTGTATCAGAGATGGATGAGCCATATGTTTCCCCTCTTAAAATGAACAAATCATTTATAATTGATGATGTAGGAAGCCCAAGATGGTTGTATGTCATTCAAATATAGTTTTTTTAAAATTAAAATTCATGGAAGTTGTCGATATAATCCCTGATGGGAAATATGTTAATATATAAGAAACATTCAAAGAAGTGGATGAAGATGATGATGGAGTGTTTTTAGAAGAGATTTTGATTACCAATGAAGAGATTGGGAGAGAGAATGTATTGCATGTCATAATTGAGGATGAGGAACAATTCAAGTAGATGTAGAAAAGAGTGATCAAGATTCATAAGTGTCAATATCTAGTTGAAACAAGGGATAGTCATATTGATAGTCTTATACCTGTAATTGAAAACATCTTATTGGTTTTTGAATAAAAATTATTTTTAATCTATAAACTAAATTATTTTTTAAGTTTTCATTTATAGTTATCAGTGGATTGGAAATTCAATAGTTATCAACCTATGAACTTAATAAAGTTTTACTAATTCAAGTTGTTGATTTATACATTATTATTTATTTAGACTTTAGGAAATGAGGAAAAGGAATCTAAGGTGAAAATTAGTTGATGATAGTGATCATAATGCTGAAATTTCACTAACATATTATGAGTGCTTTCATAGAGAAAAAGTGGCCAAGAATAATGAATATTTATCATGTCTTAGTTTGACAAATAGGCAAGTTGTAAATCCACTAAGTAGTATATTATTTATTTAATAGTGTTTAATGAAATTTTATAGGTAAGAGATTTATGTATATATGACATAATATGATATATTTTTTTGTTTTATAGGCAAGAAAAAGAATGCAAAAAAATGTAGAGAAAAAACAAAAGGAAAGAAAAGATACAGTGTCACCATCTCGTAGAAGCCAATACATTTGTGATTCAACAAATGCAGTTGGTGAAAACAATAGTTGTGATGATATGTAGCTTGATATAGCATACAATGATCTATACCATAATATATCACATGGTGATGTGCAACTAGATATAACACATGGTGATGTGTAGCTTGATATAACACATGGTGATGTGCAACATCATGATGATCTCTTAACACAAATTCTAAGAGAGATTATTGAAAAAAATTAGAGAAAAATAATAATAGGTATATGGATTATTTATTCAACATTAAAGGATGTGTTTAAAGTGAAATCTATGGAGACTGGTACTAATCTACCTACTCATGCCACACTTGATATGGCTAAGGAGCATGAATTTCTAGTTAATGAAAGTCATGAAAAGAGATTTCTTGCATCTACTGTGCCTTAGAGTGCACATGTTGCATCTATAACTTTTGATGGAACTAATGGATCAACCAAAAATACTAGTATGGGTTTAATAGAAGATGCATATGTGTTTATGAAAAAATAAATATTACTGAGTCAAGATTTGTAAAAATCTATAGAGGTGAATGCAAAATAAAGAAAATTAGAATGCAAGAAGCCATTCTTGGTTGAGGTATCAAGAGATGGTGAGCCCATTGGGCCAAATACTACAAAGTGGGCCTTTGAGTTGGGTATAATATGTAGGACCCATTTGGAAATTTGAAAATCAAGTTTTACAGAACAAGATCCATGAACTGTGGAAAATGTTATACAAAAAATGGAAAATGCTCTTGAGACTACTAGTGGACAAATATCTAGAAAATATTACAAGCAAAAGATGATAATTTTGATTAACAGTTTTAGATATAATTGTAGAAAAATAATCATGGAGGGAAAAGAGAGGTTAGACTCCAATCTATCTCCAAAACAATGGGAGGAAATGAAATAAATTATGCATTCCAAAGAATATTTGGCAAAGAGTAATAGAGGTAAGAGAGAAAGAGATGATGTGAGGGTTGGATATATATTTGGCCAAGGTGGGTTGTAGGCAAAAAGGGATGAATTTACAGTAAGTGTATCACTTTTTGGTTCAATTTACATTGTGTTATTTATTTTAATTTTTTATTGAACTGATTACATCTTGAAATTGACATTGTATTTTAGGTGGAAAATAGTAATAGAGAAGCAGGTGTGGAAGATATTATCAATTATATGGCAGCACTAGATCAACCTAGTAAATCTAAGAGTGGGATGAAGTGGAAATCTAGTTTGTCAACATAGATTTCATATCCATCTATTAAATGCCTAGTAGGAGCCTCTCTAGATCATGTCAACTAAAATGAAAGGTACCAATAGGTAATGAGTTGCATATTCAGTCTCACTCAACAAGTTTCACAGTTGGTTGCCTTCGTTAACCCTATAATTTCTACATGGAGTGAGTAGAAATCCATGGATTCAACTGAGGTAAGAGGCTCTATTGATCTCATTTATTCTTGTTTGGTAATTCTGTGTATTAATGCCTCTTAATATGTAGATTATTAAAATCTAAGCATAGGAGAATCCAACCCAATTTATTTATTATTGGAGTGATCTAGAAAATGTTCTTTTTGATAAATTTATAGCTTGCATTCTTTACTTGACTATTAAATGCTTTTTATATTTTTCTGCATGATGGTTAAACCCCATGCAGAGCAATTTTATCAAAGTATAAGGAAAACAAAAA
The DNA here is from genome assembly GCA_037957365.1 of Torreya grandis. Classification (NCBI taxonomy): domain Eukaryota; kingdom Viridiplantae; phylum Streptophyta; class Pinopsida; order Cupressales; family Taxaceae; genus Torreya; species Torreya grandis. The sequence continues at coordinate 295,495 of JARHVA010005535.1, read as the reverse complement.
TGGCTTCATGATGTCAATAGAGCTACTTATATTGATAGTGATCATGATGAAATAGACAAGAATGTGTAACACAATTGTTATAGTTGTGCTAAATTAGTTGAGGTAATATAATAGTTGTCAGTTATTTGTCCCAATTTTTTGTCATTCTTCATGTTTAAAATGTTTTATATCTCAATATAATATGTATTTTTTTTTTGTTTTTTTAGACATTTATTGATAAACTCTAAGAAGGGGATAAATTCTAGGTGTTGGATCCATTTGATGGTGCTACTATGGGCATTGGGTAGATTCACTCACTATCTATTGTACATGAAGTCAAATTGAAAGGAATAGGAGATGTAAATGTAAATATCTTAAAGGTCACAAGTAACATACCCCTTGCTTGTGAATAAAAAATAGATGGAGCTATCCATTTGAAAGAGAAAAAAGGGACCTTCACATGTTATCCACTAAAATATTTGAAAAAATGACATAGTTGATGTTTATCATGTACTTGCTATTAGATAGCTTGGCCCACTGCTTTATGCAATAGTTTGAATGTGTTCATGTCTAAGTATATCTTAGTTTTTTTTGTCTATTTTGGAGTTTTATAAGCAAAAAAAGTATTGTAACTTAGTTTTCTCAGTCACAACACTAAGAAACACACTTTGTATTAACACATTTTACAAAGTAAAGACACATATTTATGTCTTTTATCTACTGTAAGAACACATTCTCTCAATAAAATTTTAGTATTTTGCCTTCTTAATAGTTGTTTCATTATGTGAAAATGAATGATTGATTGTGTTTTTTTGTTTTTTATGTCATATGTTTTGAAGTCTCATCATTATGTCATATGTTTTATGGCACCTTTATCTAATACCCAAACATTTATTAATTCATCTTGAGTTTCAAATTAGAGTAAGCTATATTCCCTAATGATGTAAATGTTGATTCATGAGAAATATTCATGGATTCATCATAGTCATGCTCTACATATTGATAAAAATAATATTTATTTATTTTATGTGGTTTGTGAATAAAATTAAGGATCACTACCATACAACATGGGCCATTTAAAAGTTTCATGGCCACATAAATCCAAGACTATTGTTAGTGCTATAATTGGAGGTGACATAATTAATTTACAGCGTAATTGGAGCTACTTTTCTTATGCCTTATATTAAGGTACTCTTATTACTTAATTGGAGGTGACTTAAGCAATTTGTAGCGTAATTGGAATTACCTTTCTTGTACTTAACATTATGACTTAAAATTTTTCATACTCTTGTTAGCTATAAATTAATGAAGTTAATGGAGTCTTAATCACTATGGTATGTGACAAATCTAAAATAGGAGTCTAAAATTTGACATCTCTCCACATTTTTAGATAGATATATTTAAAATATTTGTACTACTACTATTATGCATCCAATGGAAGCTAAAAAGATACCCCTAGCTATAGAATGTAATAAGTAAAATAGTGTAATGGGTGTCTGCAATCATCATTTGTAATACATATTGAAGGTTTTTTAAATTATTGTTTCAATAAGTAAGCATTTAAAATTACATCGATTATTTGTTTTTGATATTATAATTCTATAAAGAGGGTGCATAGCCCAAGTACAAAAATCCCAAGGGGCAACAAAATAGGCCAAAGGCCACAAATAGCCAAAAAATAGTGGATAGATAAAATAAAAATAGGAAACAACAAATAGACTAGGGATTAACCATAAAAAAAATACTAGTTTTTGTTCAAATATTTCCGATCTTCTTTGATGAAATTGAGAAGGTCCTCCATGCTATCAATTTTTCCTTTTATATCTTTATCTTCTTTTGGGAGGTTTTGTAGAATCATCAGATAAGAAGCTGCATAGTGGGAAACTTTCAAGTAAATAGTGGTTAGCACCTTCATTTTATTCTGAAGGGAGTGCAAAACCTTCTTCACTTCATTCAACTTCCTTTCAATCTAGCTCTCTTCTTCACTAGTATCCATGAAATCCTCCTTATTAGAATCATAAGTGGAGTTGTTCATCTCTTCAAAATAATTGGTTCCCTCTTTCTCTAATTTGTAATTAGGATTGGGTTTATATTTTAATTTACCTACTTCCTCCCCTTGATCCAAGGTAGAGGGATCATCCATAGTCTTTACCAATGAAAATTTCCCCTTTCCAGTCTCTTGGATCTCCTAATATTCATCAACTTTCTTTCCATACAGCTCTAAAATTTAGCACTAGACCCTTCCTCTATAACCTCCACACCTTACACCTGGGCCTCTAGGTACTCTTTGTCATTGGCCAAATTACAAGTCTCCACCCCCAATAATTTATTATTATTACTCTTTCCCTAATCGATATTCTTAGAATTGATTTGAATAATTGATTTACTCTTTTTATTGCCAAAAAAAGAAGGGTTATTTTTAGCTCCTGCAACCCTTCAACAGTTAGAGATTTAGAAGTGTTAAGGGATTTGGAAGTCATAGCTATTAGGGAGGGACAACCAAATCCTAGCTTGAGAGGTTGGGAAAAGATTTCAAACTTAGGGGATAGGTTTGAAGAGGGGGGAAACAGATTCTTGGAAAAGGGTAGGGAACCACAGGGACCCACAAAACCAAATCTAACATTCAAGGGAATGTGAAAATTAGGGTCACTGTCATGGGAACTATCAACACTTGCACTTTTTAAGGCTTAGACAACATAAGGTGAAAGTGATAAAGCCTAAAGATAAGATCTTTGTGGAGTAGAATGGTAGAGGAAACTGGGTTTTTTCTACGGAATTTTTAACAAAATTAATAAACATCTCTAGGGATGATAGGAGGAAAAATGGGAAGTTAACCTATATATTGTGATGAAAGTGATTCAAAAGAGTGAAATGGTAATGATAAAATCACTTAAAATGACCTTCAAGGGTAAAATATTTCATGATGGTGAAGTATACCTTATCCCAAGGGTTCAACAAGCTCTCTCTATCAAAGCCTCCTTACAACTTCACCAACACTTCTCCTTCAATGAAGATTTTTTTCAACCCTTTCAAGTCTTGACTTTAAGTGAGTTTTTAAATATTTTACCCTTGTAGCATAAACCTATGGCCTTAGTAATCAACTCCTCACTAACAACAAAATCTATATCTCCAACCTAAACTTTATGGTCAACATTCAAGCTTGAAGCAAATTAAATGGAGATGTTCTCATCATATCCATTGAAACATTAAATAAAATGAGAAATACCACCTTCATAACATATATTCTAGAGCATAACATCTAATTTAGTTTCATCACATGATAATGGCTCAGTTTTGACTCTTTCTCTTCCCATGACTATTAAAGCTTCACTAAACTGTTACATGGTTGAAAAGGGACCTAGAGAAAAGTGAATTACCACCACAAAGGATTAATATTAAAAATTGAATAAAAAAATATAACGTTTCAAATCCCACACCCAATATTTAGTAAAATGTAGGATGATTAATGATTTCACATATGAAAGAGCTTACTAGGATTTTCTGTGTGAGAATGTACCTTAAAGGATTGAGGCTACCTCATGTGATATTGATTTTATTTGAGTCTAAATACTCATAAAAAATGATGATGAGTATAACACAATGATGATGAATGAAATCAACATGAATAAAAATGACTAAATATACTACCAAATTAATCAAAATGATGATTAAAATTAATGACTAAATAAAGTACCAATGGATAGAAATAAGTGAATAAAAATGACTAAATAAGTGACCAATTAACAAAAATCAATGAATAAATTAATGACTAAATATATAAATGAATAAAAATGACTAAATAAGTGACTAGATCACAACAATCAATGACTAAAGCAATGAATAAATATACTACCAAATTGATCAATCAAAACAACTAATAAATCACTAAAAATGGTTCAGTCATCAATTTGGTCACATTATAAATGATTGGAAATAAACTAATAATTGTCATGCAATCAGGTTTGGTCATTTATATGCAGTTTTTAGTAGTTTTTTAAATCATATATTGCTCTTTTTCTACTAGTGACCTCACAGACCAAACTAAACCAGACAAGCCATTTTGGTTTCAACATTTTCATCTCTTTTCTTGAACTCCAAATCCTCTTAAAAAAATTAAAATGACATAAAAGTCCTCAAAAACATATCCATACACTTTGTTTCATCATTATATCATGAAAAGACACTCAAATTCATCTTCTCATCTCTCTTTGGGTTTTGTACTGTTTGCTCCATTAGGATTGTCAGTGACTGGCATACATAGATCACCAAATTTGATCACATAAAGCATAAAATATATAAAAAAATCATCATGTAAATGAAATATGGGTCTTTAAATTCTTCTTCCATCAATTTCATTATTTTGACCAAGTCAAATTTTGGCTACTATAACAAATTCTTCATAAGCAAGCCCTTTTTTATAAAGTCTTCTCACTCACCTGACAACTCAATACCACCTAGAGGTTCCTAAGAGATTACACTACAAGATGAAATAGTTTTATTGATCATATCAATCCATTTTGATTTAATTTGAGCAAGATATTTCACATCCAATCCTTATTAGGGTTTTAGAGAGGTTTAACATAGGTTTTGGTGTTAAATATTATTCATAAAGGACTTACCCTTAAATAGAAAACCAATGCTTGTATATCTTATTTAGAACCCTTACCCATCTATAATTAACATATTAGGTTCCAATTTTGAGGTTACATGTGCCAAAGAACACTTGAAAGTCCTTTTCAAGTTTGCATACCTTCATTATGTGCACTTGAGAGACTTAAAAAGCACTTTTCATGTCTTTTACTGAAAACAATAACCTTATAATTCATGATCAATCCTAAAAAATTTACTTAACTCTATCCATTCCTTCGTTCACACATTCAAATTGAAATCGAATCCTCATGCCTCATTAGACTAGGTAGGGCTAAAGATTATTTTAGGTGCAAACCAAGACTGAAGGACCTACTTTCAAAAACTCACTTTAAAACACTTTTGAGTACATCCACACCTTATTATCATTATCACACAACCTTAAAAACCTCTCACATGCTTGATTTTACTCACCTCATCATTCCACCGTCTCATACCTTCACCGTGCCATGTCTAGGATCAAGTTTCTAAAGCACTTGAGACCTTGACCTATTCTTTCCATGTCCTAACCTCAATAAAACATCAAACAAGGAGACACATGACATCATAACACACTCATATCACTACATCATTCTCTTTCTGATGACAATAATCTTCCACATCCTTAATGAAAATGCTCTCTCAATGCTTATCGTCACATCACATACCTTTGTTCATTTATTTCACTATGCTTCCTTCACATGGCTCACCCTGAAACTCTTCTTATCATGACTATGACACACTATTCACATACATTCATTTGCACATACCTCTTCATATCATGACATCAATTAATTTTATAGACCTATTCATACATTATGCTTCCTTTGGAAACATTAGTTGTCTTCAAACACTCTTTTATGACTTGTACCTTCCATGCTCACAACATTCATGATAAATCTCATCCATGAAACATTTTATCTTTCATGAATGAACTTACTCATGATAAATCTCATTATCACACTCTTATCTTCTTATGATGACACTCTTTTCTTATGCACCTACTCTTTCATGTACCTTGACATATCATATACTGCCATCTATCCTTAGTTACCTTTGACATCAACCATCACGAGATGCTTCTTGATATCACACATGGTTAATATTGACATGATATAACTTTTAAATCAACCTTGACATCAATGATCTATACTTTCATATAACCATAATACATTATCTACCTTCAAATTCTCTCTTGCATTCAAATTATCTCATGACAACATCCTTCAATGAAAACACTCTCTTTAAGCCACTACTATGCTCAATCACTTGAAAAAATAGTCCTTTGATATCAATTACCATTATTCCTTTACATGATTCACCTTTTTGACATCAATGATAATAACATGTCAACAAACTCCCCCTTTGTCATTTATGGTAAACAAATTTATGGCAAACAAACTACAATCATAAATCACTTCAAAATGGTACTTTTCACATCTACTCATTCTCCCCATTTTGACATCAATGATAAAATGTATTACAAAAAATTTCATATGATCCTTGGACCTAAACTTCAATAAAAAAACATAATGAAATGATGACAAAAACTCACCTTAGGCTCATACTAGTTGTTGTAGACAACTTCTAGAATGCTTGAATTGTACCTCAAGAAACCATGCTTCTTATGACTTCTACATCACTATATTGACACTTCATAACACAAAGATAAAAATATCTCCCTAACTGCATACTCTCTCCTTGAGTCACAAGATGGAAACCACTCTTAGAAACATCTCTAAACATGATACTTCTGCCCATTCTAAACTTTCTCCTAGAATTTAGCTCTTTTCTCAAAATAGCCTTTTCTCAACTATTCCATCTTTGACATTAAAGACAAAGAGACACCTTGTCCTTGATGTGAATGATATATATCAAACTCTTGATAAATCGCTAGGCTACCCACTTTTGACACAAACTAAAGAATTAGGGATTTCCCCTTTGTCTTCATAGCTTATGCTCATCACTTGATTCATTAGGACTCTCAAACCATCCTTAACTTACTTCAAACATCTTGATATCAATAATTATTCTCAATAAAAATAAATATATTAATTGTTATAAACATAAAACAACTTTTTTCTTACCTCTCATACACCAATCAACTATACAAGGTTTTATCATGCTTCCATCTCTATCAACAACATATAACTTATCTCTATGAACATATTGGTCTTGAGGAGCAATCCATAATCCATATGTCTTTAGACATAATCCTATGCTCAGACTTGCATTCTATACCATGACTACTCGTGAACTGATCTCCAAAAATAATACTCATACTAGCCAAAATTCCTTTCACCTTGTCATAAACATATAATATACAAATAAAATAAATCATACCTTATAACATAGATAACCTGAAATCCTCTCAAGATGAATCCTTATTTGACTAAAAATTCATGCTTCTAATGATAGAAGAGTGTATCTATGAATCCTAATGAAGTCACCCCTTTCCATGGGGCTCTCAAAACATAAGGAACTCAGGAATTCCCAGATCTCCAAACCACTCTTCTCATTGATATTATAATTATGAGACTAATAGTCCCTCCTTAGAATCCACTTAGTCTTGACTAAAGAATTTGACTCATCCACCTTGTCAATATATGAATATAATGATTTTTCTTGACATTCTTTCACTTCTAATCCTTGCTCTACCTTATCAAATAATCCATCTTGATTCTTGGACTCAATATGATCAGTTCTAACTTTATTTGGCTTCCATACCAATGTTTGACCCTTATTATACACTTTGGGAGCTCCATATACCTTGTTAAGTCTTGAGGGCCTTCTAACTTTATTAGAACAACATATTCCAATGTGTCCCATATTATGACAACTATGTTAAAAAAAATTACCATACTTAACTCTTGACTGATCACTACTCCCATTGTCCCATGATAACTCATCCTTTGATACTATTCTACATTCACTTACTCTATGACCAAAGCTATAACAAGCAAAAAAATAACCATTGAATGAATTTGAATACTTAATTACATTTGAATGCTTGATCGATTTCTTGATGTTGAATTTCATGTTGGTATTCTTGCCTTATTGATGATCACTTTGAGTCCTAGTTTTAAGAGTTTTTTCATAGGTCTTTAAGTTATGACTCTCTTTTCTCTCTTTTTGTCTTCTTTGAGTACAAGCCATATATTTTCATGTGAATACCTTTGAATACTCAAAATTTCAATAGGAACTTTAGTACTCTTTTCAAAATTTTAATGTGTCTTCAACTTGACTATTTCCTGATCCAATTCTGCCTTCAAGGACTCTTGTGCATTTATCCTCTTTGGTCATAATACTTGTAGATACAATCTCAATCTAAGTTTACAACTATTTGATGATCTCCTCATGTTCATTGGTGTTGTTACGTAGTCTTTTTCAAAGATATTTATTTTATCCTCATAAATCTTAACTAATGATTTAAGTTTCTGATTCTTCCTTCTTTGAAACTTTAACTCTTCTAGAGCACTAACTAATTCTACCTCAAGGTTCACTTCAGCCTCTTCTTCATCTGTTTTTCATCATCCATAAGTCTTTTCCATTTTAAACATCCCTCATTGTCTATTTATATATCCATGAATAAGGTTTCACTACTATCATGATCATTACTATCATCATCACTATCAGATGTAATTATGTCACTTACATTAGATGAGTTACTATCTTCTTTGGTATAGAAACTTTTCTAGTTCTTGAATGTCCATTTCTTGCCTTCATACTTTCTAAAACCCTTTTTGATCTTCTTAGGCTTATATATCTTATTAACATCACCATGATGTTCATCATGTTCTTCATCATGCTCAATCTTATCCTTATTAAGACATTTAGAGGTAAAGTGACCAATATTACCATAATTAATACATTTTAATGGTAACTTGCTTTTATACTTACCTGAAACTTTTTTAAAAAAACATGGCTTATATCTTTTCATCATCAATGTATGTGTCAACATCATCCTTGACCTTCTTATCTTATGATTTTTTCTTAGCTTTGAATGTAAATTCCTTCTTAGAAGGTCTTCTATCACTTGCTCTCATTTCATAGACAGTCAAGATTCCATGAAGCTCATCCATATGAAGTATGTTAAGATATTTGATCTATTCCATAACAAACACCTTTTAATTAAACATAGATGTTAGGACACTTAATCCATTTTGAACTATAGTTAATTCTTCCAAATTCTCACCTAAACCTTTAATGATATTTACCACTTCATCTACTCTTAACAGATAATATGTAATGTTTTCATCCTCTCTCATTCTTAGAATTTCAAACTTATTTTAGTGGGTCTACAACTTTACCCAAATCCATTTGGCTATATCATAATGCATGAAATTTAAAAATTCTATGCCTAAAAGACCACATAGAATGGCACTCATTACCTTAGATTTGTTATCACTTACCTTATTTCTTTTTACATCAATTAGTGGTGTATAAGGTGGAATGAATTCATCAACAACATATTGCCATATGTCACAACCTAAGGACATTAGATAGGTCTTCATTCTAATTCTCCAAAATGCATAGGTAGTCCCATTAAAGAGAGGAGCCTTATTGCTTGTGAAACCTCATTGTACATGTTGACTAGACATGTTTATGCTTAAAGGATCTCCTTCAATCTGTTAGGCCTACTTTAAAGTGTATGCAATTAGAAATGTATCATGTCTATAAATCAATTATAACTTGAATAAGTTAGAGCATACCTATACTTTTGATTGGGAATATATTTTTTAATTAAGAGCATGACCAATATGGGGATTTAATAGACCCTATTAGAGGATCATTTATCACAATACACCATGATAAGGAGGGTTCCAAATCCTCCAGTCTAACACAATCATGCAATAACCCTAAGGGGGTCCTAGGTTTTGATATTTGACTTATGATAATAATAATAATAATAATAATAATAATAATAATAATAATAAAAGTAAATCTAATATAGTGATCACCAAATCTTGTGGTACACCATGAGGGGTTAGTAAACAATCAAAACATGTATAAGAGAATCTCAATTAAGTTAAGTATGAGTAAGACCCTAATACATGAAATATGAAGAGTAATATTATTTGAAGCAAATACTTACATTACTTCTATCTACTAAAGAGGAGTAAAGTTAGAGAATACTTACTTAAATGTGAATCCATCAAGACTCAATCTCTCCTTTAGCCAATGGGGTTTTGTAAGAATTTTTTATGCTTTGTAAGGATCACTAAAAAAGGCCAAAGAATCAAAGACTTATCCATAAGACTAGATTCTCCAAGACAAACAATAAGGCTCCTCAAGTAGAATGGTGGAAGAGTAGATTGTAAAGAAGCATGAGATAATAATAACTCTTGATTACCTATTGAAATAATGATGAAATGATCTTGTATTAATAAGTGGATTTGATCCTTGACCCTTCCAAAAATCTTAGTTGACTGGTTCGACCCAATTGACCTAGCATAATTTTAGACAATTATTCATTAGGTCCTAAGTTAGGAATGCCAAAGGCAAACCTAATTATTAAGTGAAAATATCTCAAAAATATATAGGGTTGACCTGGATGACCTAGCAAAACCAACTAAAAAAATGGACTTAAGGTTAAGAAAAGAGGGATGGAAAGTAGAAAAAGACTCGAGGAATGTGCAAAGGAGGAGTAATAGCTTAGGGAATGGTTTTTTGGAGTTGGTTGGATTAGTAATAAATAATAATAATGGAAAACAATCCTATGAATCACTAATGGTCTACCTACCCCTTTCTCAGTGCACCCTTTAAGGCATGCACTCAAAGAGATTGAGTGTTAATGGGTTCTTACAAGATATAAAATATCAATATTTGATAAAAGTTGAAAATATTATATGTATATATATTCCCCACTTGAAACTCATCATGTGTCATAAAGGTGAAATAAGGGATGGTGCTTCGAGAAAGAACATAACACCTAATGATGATGCTAAAAAAAGTTGCAGAATTTTAAAGCATAAAATAACTAAAAGTAAATGACTAAAAGGGAAATAAATAAAAAGTAAATGTGATGAATACCTTGACTTACTTTTATCATTTTATGGTTGTCTATTGTGTTGTTAGTTTTGATTATGAAGGGTGTAGAGACTGATTTTGACAAACCCAATAATACAACACTAAAGAGCAAAAATAAACAAACACAGGAAAGCTAAGATAACTAGTGTTATGAGGATGGGACATACTTGGGAATTTGGGAAGTTGGGGTGACAAGTGCTATGTTAGACCAAATGACCAAGTCAAAAATAAGAGTAAATTAGGTAACTATAAATCCAAGGCTACTAAATATTGAAAAATTCAAATAAGTAAACCTTTAGTAAGAAAGGCAAAATCACCAAATCAAACCAAGGATACATGTCAAAAAAGATGGTAATCAAAGATAAAATGTAAAACTAAAAACAAAATGATAAAACAACATTGATGAGTGAGTAGTAACAATCCTTATCTCACTCAACAATGGAAAAAGGTGCATAAAAAGGGACAACACCATTATCAAATGAGAAGTAACAAGCCAACCTCACTTAATAATGGAAAAAGGTATGAACTTAGGTGCATGTAATAAAAGGGTAGTATAATAATGATAAATGGTAAAAGTAAAGTAAAACAAGTCTATAAATGTAGTTCTATGGTGTAAAGAAAGTAATCCCTAATTGATCAAACATTTTTTTTTGATTTTAAGGATAGATAAAACTGAAACAAAGTAGTGCTAGCATGTTTTTAAGAGATGAAGAAGGGAATATAGAAGAAGGGAAAATAGATTTGGAATCATAATTTTCCTATCAATGGGGGAATGAAATGTGTGGAGGGGAGAATGAAGGAAAAATCAAGGTGGAGTAACTCTTTATCAAAGTCAAGACACTCAAATTAGGTTTCTCAAAACAAGAGGACTATCGACCTTAAGGACTCTAAATAACTTCTCTTAGATACACAAATCTTAGGTCAACAAATGTAGTATATAGATCATCCCATGAAGGATATATGTATGAAAATTAAAATGGACCTACCTTCCCATAATGTGTTCCCTATTCCTCAAGACTTCTTAAAAAGCCATCAATCTACTATGAATATTGGTTAATTGTTAGTAATTTGACCTATCAAGGTCAAATTACTACCCCTATCATTCGAAACTTTCCTAGAAATAGTCAATATCCATTTACAACTAGTCAAATTGATGAGTTATGGCCTAAAAATGAAAAATTTGTTTAAAAATTCCATAATTACTTTCAAAATGTCTTTAAAAATATCCATTTTGCCTTTATTCATGTTTAAAAAGGTGAAAATATCTTATGTCTTAAGTTTCAAATATTGAAAAGGTGATCTCATATGTTTTATAAGCCCAAAAGGCCCCAAAACTCCCTCACATGTGCCAATTTTCAATCTTAAAACATGAAAAATGTTCAAAAATTGTATTTTTTGTATTTATGTCACGTTATTATTAAATTTTATATTCCAAGTGGTGGAAAGCTTTTTTATTCTTTTAAAATGGCAAAAAGACTCTTTTTCTTCATTTTAGTAATAAAAGTATGGATTCCATATGACCAACGTAGGGCTTATCATTTTCAGGTCATATCTAGGCTTCAATAGGAGTTTCATGTATTTTCATGGCCATATAGGATAAAATCCAATCTTCTATTGACACTTTGTTTATTTTCACAAAGGGACCTACTTATAGGTTTTCAAGTGGTACAAACTACTAAGGAAGAGTACAACTCTCAAATTTAGGGTAAAGGAAATAGACTCAAAGGGATTCTTGATGGTCTAAGTGTCTCTTAAATTGGATTATATAGGCTCATGAACCATCCTTTTAAATTTAGGCCACTTTTTATAGGCCTGTAACTAGAAGGGTAACCTATTTTATCCATTTTCTCTTCACCAGGACATCATTTCAAGAAAATTCTAGTTGGTGAAGCTTCTTAGGGATACCCTATAGCTTCTCATGGATTTTTTAAGGTATTTTTCACATGACTTATGGTCAAATAAAGGATATTTGTGAGGAGTCTATTTCTATAGTTTGTGAGCTTACAAGAAGGGTTGTACGGTTGAGAGAAGAGAATGAATTTTCAAGTTTTCATTTTTCACTCCATGGAATCATTTTTTCCATGTTTTTAATGTTTGTATCAGTTTTATAAAATAAATCCTCTAATAAATAAATTTCTTAGCCTATTTCCATGCTCCCATGTCTCTCAAAAGGGATAGATTAGCATATTTTAAGGTTTCTTTACAAATTTTGAGGTTTTTACAAAATACTAGGTTTGAATTTTAGTCTCTTTATCTCCTCTAATGGTCTCCAATTTCATGTGGTGAGATGATGAAGTGTCCAAGTTTGCATATATCCCACCATACATGGTCTTGGCATGCTGCTTCACCTCGTTTCCCACCTCCATCTCATCCACCTCATACCACTATCCTACTTTACCCTTTTTCACTGTGTTTTCAACTTTTTCCATCTCCATTATTATGTTTTCATCATTTTACACTATAATTTCACCCACATTTCATGATCAAAGAGTTGTAGGCTTATATAACACTAAACATAGTCAAAAGTGACCTACAATAGTATACAATAGTCAAGGTATTTGATGTTGTAATGCAGATAGAGAACATGAGAGACACCTGAAGGCCTATACAACAAGTCACCACCATCAAGGAGCCAAAAATTGACCAAGGATAATTATTTAAGCATCAAATATAGTCATAAAAAGAGACAATCAATAGGGTTTTATAATCAAAGGTTGAAAGTTGAAGGTTCATCTTCTCATTCAAGTTCAAGAGATCTTCTTAAGGGTCTAGTATAACCAAGAGGTCTTATCCATAAAGAATCATAGTCAAAGGGTATCATGAGCATAAATAGGGTTCATACACTAATAAAATACCATGAAAATACAATAGTACACTACAGTAGTGCTATACAGATAGGGTGAGGTCATAAAAGTACAATGAGGTTTCAAAATGAGAGAAGATCTTCTTGAAGTTCTATTATGATCAAGAAGTCATAAGTCATGAAAGGTCATAGTCAAATATTTTATCAAAATAATAGTCAAAAGATTTATACATCAGGCTAGTACTGTCGTAATATATACATACTCACCTATGACCCTCAAAAGAAGGTACAGTGCTAATCATGTTTGAAGTGGGGTTTAAGAGGTCTTGTTTTACTTTGTGAAAGTCTTTATGTGTTTGAAAAGTGTTATGATAGCTTGAATATGGATAGGTTTACTTAATTATTTCATGAATAATAATGATCTATAGTTCCCTAAAGCACCCTACATGCCTATTCTTAAAACACTGCCTACTATGATAAAGCCCTTCTTACACTCAAGGGACCTATCAAAGGTTTGAAAACTTAGGCATTATATAGTAAAGAATGCAAAGGGAAAAAAGTATAGAAGGTTTATTTTGGAGGATTATGGAAGAGACTAACATATATAATATATAATAACCTACATAAAATACTAAAAACTTAGCTACAACCACTCCAAAGAAACCTACAGGCAGCCTTAAAGCTAGATCCATAATTAACAAGGTGAATTGGTGTATTTAATTGAAACAGAGGGAGCTAGGTCATATATATCTCTCAATAAAGTATCATAACCTAAAACCTAAGGAAAATTCATGGAAGAAGATATTCAGTATTCTAAAATACAATCAAACACCAAACTCAGTCATCAAAAGGTACCTATAGGCATGTGCCTTATAGAGAGGCCTAGTTGCATATAAATGGAACTTCAAAGGGTTTCAAGAGGTGAATTTGGATTGAAAAATAGATTATTCATTTTTATAATATGATCATCATCCAAGATATTAATGAGGGGTGGCTCCATTGAGTCAAACCATGCTAGTGTAATATTCATACCACAGCCTACAGTTATACAAACTTGTAGGTACACTTAAAGCCATATCTGCATGATGGTAAAAAGCATCTGTGAGCATTGTGGTATCTAGATATATTATAATGAGAAGGCATAGGAGTAAAAATTAGTGAGAGGTGAGAAAGATAGGGCTAAAAAACACTAAAATGCACTCTCAAATATGGTTATAGTTAGGTTTACCCTTATACCAGTACCCTACAGGCCTATTTTTGACTGTGTGAGGGCCTTATTTGAAAAATGGAGGACCTTTCCATGAAAAATAGGATATTTAAAGCATGAAATCACAAATAAACATGGATAATAGCATAATCATATATGAATCAATCAAGAATTTAAGATTCATGAGGGTTTGGAAGGTCATAATGATGACTTACAAACATCAATCAAGAAAACATAGTGACCTACTAAAGGGTTTCATGTCTCAAGATATTATGTCAATGAAATAGTAATTATTTACAATAAATAGATGTAGATGCAAGTGACATTGTCAAATCATGTTTTAGGTTCATAAGGACATAAATGGATATAGATCAAGGGTGATGGTATAGACCTATTTTATGGAATGGAGTTCTTGACATGTTTGAAATAGGGGTAGAGGAGTTTTACAAACTCTTGAGAAGAATTTTAATACTTTTGGATATTTTTTTGAACTTTAAGACCTCCAGACACCATGAATTTTTTTTTCAAATATGCAAAACTCAATCAAATACATACATAGTCCATGCACATGGGGCAAAATTGAAAGATTTTTTAGTTTTGAGGCACCTAAACATGGATTTTTGACCCCAAATTTTATATACAAGGTCATGATGAGTTGAAGAATATTTTAAAAAAAATTCATTGTCATTAGATAAGTGGAGATACTTGTTGTTTTGCCACAATCATTAGCATGCCTTTTGGAAGCCACCATTGGAGCAAGCAATATTTTGGAGTGCCACAAAGGGTTTAAAGTATAGGTAAAATTTTGAAAAGCATGTATGATATTTTTCATCATCGTCATCAGACCTTTAAAGAGTGTAAAAACTCCAAATTTTATGCAAACCATGCTCATACAGGGTTTTGTAAGCAAATAGGTATATAGGCTAAAAAGGCATTTTTTGATTTTTCAAGCAAGGAGGACTTTCAAAGTTTTTGATAGCATGGTACAAACCCCATGATGATGATTTTAGGCTTTGTGAAGTAGGGGAAGAGTCATTTTAACTTATTAGTAAGTTTTTCACTTTTTATAGTTCTAGACATCCTTCTAAGCCCCCTGTTCAGATGCTAATATATTTCACCACATATGGAGTTTGGATGAATGCTCTTAGTATGTTTTAAAGATTCTTATTTAATTATAATCTATGAATAATTGAGCTCAATTGAAGGGTTATGATTTATGAACAATCGTTAAGAGTGTAGGCAACATAGAATGCAAGCAAATTTCTTTCACATGATAAATTTTCATATCTTTTACAAGGAATCCAATCCATTTATGGATGTTAAGGGGGTTAGTGTGATAAAAATCAATGTAAAGAGTTCAAGATTTGGAGGTTTATACATCATGAATCATATTTTTAAATATTCAACTTAAAAACCCTCAAGAAACTAGTTTTGAAAAAGGTTTATTTTCTTGCCATCAAATCACCATGAATAAGCATGAAAACTTTTCAAACATCAAGTAAAATTAGATATAATTATAGAAATTCCAATTTGACATATGGAGCTATATGTATCAAGGCAAAAATTATGTTTTTGTGTGGAAAAAGCATGTAAAGTGAAGTATAGAGCATTTCAATAGAATCTAATCAATGGAACTCAAAGCCTAATACTTGTTCTTTATCCTAAAATATTCATTTGATTAGAAATTATCCTAAAATTTCCCATACTATCTCAATCAAAATGGCCAGTCTACAGGAAAATGGAGCAAAATAGGCCTAGTCAACCCTATTGATTAAATGGCTAGTGTTTTATCATCAAAATCACATATCTTGTGATGAGGAAAGTTCTTCCAGGTCTATTTATTTATTTCTTTAGGTTTCATGGTGTCTTTTTTTAGGTTTAATGGAGTTCAAATGCATAGATTGGCTTTTGGGCCTTTTTGGTCTAATAAACCTAGTTGGTCAAATGGTCAAGTTGAAGTTTGGCATTGAAATAAGCTATCATGGAGTTCAATTTGAGTTTCAATGCCACTTTACTGCTGTTTCATGGATCTTTAATGCACATTTCATTCTTCAAAGTTCCTTTTCATATAAGGTGGAGTTAGTTTGAGTTGACCAATCAAGATTCAAGTTCACTTTTCACAAATATCATGCATCTCTCCTAGGTGGACATGCCATTCAATCTTTCAAACATTTCAAGTGGAGTTCCTTTGTGTATTTTGGCATATCATTCCATGCATAAGGAGGATTTGACTTGTCAAATATGCCCACCAATTTTTTCTATGCTAAAATTAGAAGACCATGTAGGTTTTCATTGAGTTTAGAGATTTTGATGAATTATTTTAAACATTGTAAAAGGATTAGATCTTGATCTAACTAACCAAGACTAAACCTTCTTTCAACATTACATTGGCTAAATTTTTGTTTTTTAGACATATATTGGATTTTTAAAGCCATTTTGGAGAATTCCTAAGGCTGGAGAGAAATTGTAATTGACACCATTTATCAATAAAATAATATCTTTTACATATGAGTTTGATATCAACATAGAGTGTATTTTGACTATGTACCATCATACAAGTGAGATCTATGCCCATTTTTTATAGGTCCTTTCCACACCTACTGTGAAAATATCATCAACTATAGGTCATTGGAAGAGCTAGGATTTGAATTTGCTTTGCAAACTTCTTTTAAGCATTATTTTGAAACACTGATGTTTAAGATTGAATGCAAAGTTTTCTCTTAGATTCATATGCATATCTTACTCATTTTCAAAAATATTTTAGAGAATACCAATCATTCAGGTGCATCACCCCATTAGATAGGATTTCCCATTTTAGTTTGCTTCTCCCTTTTCATCTTAAAAAATCAAAATTAGATTAGTTTTAGTCATAGATCTTAGCGGAAGCAACCCTCTCTCGACGCGATTCTCACCTCAAAGTCACCCACACTCTAAGAAGATCTAATTTTATGAGCTAGAGAGAAGGTGTTCTTGTAGATCTTAAATTAAGGTACACTCCAGAGTGATAACATTACTTTCATGAGAAATTAGGTAGCACCATAGAGTTTTTTTTTTTCATTCTCCTATTCTAATCTACTAGACTATTGTACCCCAATGTACCTTTTCTCTATGTGAGGCCAATTGTGGAGTTTGAGATTTGATTAGAGAGAGGATATGTGCTTGTAATGATGTCTTTTGGTGTGATTGTTACTTTTGATATTTGTATGTTGCCTTTTGTTTTAAAGGATTTGGGTTTTAACTTTTTTAATGGCTCTTTTTTATTCCTCCTATATATGTATTTGGAAAACCAAACATAGGTGCTAAAGATGACTTTAATTTGAATACTTGGGACTTGGTTTCTAAGAGAGAGACCTTTAGAGAGAATGGTGTCTAAGTGTTTCATAAATATAGGTGAAATAAAAGTGATATCTTGACTTTGACCTTATTTTATTCAATGTGGATTGAAAGGAAAGGAAATCAAGAGGAATGACACATGGAACAATTTTATTTTCTTAAAATCATAATAAATGTGACAAAGGGTGAAAAGGGATACAATAATAATAAAGTGTCATTCCTTATCATAAGAATGAGGGAAATGGATGAAAACATGCTAACATATATTGTTGTGAAAATTTCATCTATCAAAAGAAACAAAAGCTAAATTTGAGAACGAGGATCAAAAACATATTTTTTGAAAAGGAATAACAAGATAGATATTTTAAGAGGAAGTCCATGTCCTATCCATGGTCTTACATTACAACTCATAAAAGAGAAACCCATGAGGGTGATAAAAAGTATGTAAAAATAAATGGGATAAAAAATATGGTATTTTGTGAGGAAAATCAGGTCCTATCCATGGTCCTAAAATAAAACTCACAAAAGATAAATCCAAGGGATGTAAAAAGTATGAAATAAAAAAAGACTATGGTACATCATGATGAAGATCCAGTCCTATCCATGGTTTTACAATTCAACTCATGATAGAAAAATGGGAAACCAAAAGACCAAATAGGAAGGACTAAAGGTTTGTAATAAAAGAGATTTTTTGTAAAGTGAGAGACCCATGTAAGTAACCTAATTTTTTTTAGATAGATGTAGATAGAAAGCATGGAAAGAAGGAAATGTTTGGGAAAAGTAATTTTTAAGGAATTGTGAATTGGTGAGCTCTTTGAAAATATGGCCTTAATTGGTTTAAAGGTGGTAGGTACTTAGACCAAGAATATATTTGACTAAATAGGGACCCCACCATTTTTGGGTGTATTTACCTTATTTATCATAAGTGTAGTCTAATTTAAGGACAAGATCACCAACATTAAATGCATGGATTTTAACACATTTGTTATGTTGTTTGTCAATATGAGCCTTGTATTGGTAGTTTTGTTGTAAGGTAGAAAGATGATGTTCTTCAAGGAGATCAAGGGCATGAAAGTGAGCATTATGTAATTCTCCATTGACAATGATACCATGAAGAGATATATGAAGAGAAGGGATCTCCTATTCGAAAGGAAAAATTGATTCAAAACTATAGAATAAAGATAATGGAGTTATCTAAGTGGTTGTACATATGCTAGTTTGATAAGCCCAAAGAGTGGGATAAAAGTGAATGTGCCAATCTGTACAGGTTTCATGAATTGTCTTTTGGAGAATTTTGTTAGTAACCTTAACTTAACCATTACATTATGGATGATAAGGCATATAAACTTTGTGATTGATCTTGAATTTAAGCACAAACTTGTTTGATATCCTTATTTTTAAAATTACCACCATTGTCAAAAAGGATAGTATGGGGAACACCAAAGTGGAAAATGATTTGATTAAGAATAAATTTAGTAATGGTGTTACCAGTGATATTAAAAAGGGGCATAGTTTCAACCCATTTGGTAAAATATTCAATAGTGGTGATGATAAAAATATGTACATCTTTGGAGTAATATAATTTGACAATGAGATATAATCCCCACATGGAAAAATTCCAAGGAGATTCGATATTTTGAAGATCAACTAGAAGTGAATGAATTAGATCATCATGAAGTTGGTAAGGAGTAGATTTTATGAATTCAAATGCATCCTTTTTAAGAGTGGGCTAAAAGTAACCCATACATAGGCATTTATAGGCTATAGTGTGTCTATTATAGTGGCCACCATAAATGCCCCCATGTGCTTGTTCAATAAGAGGAGGGACCTCATATTGCATAACACAATAGACTAAGGTACCTTAAACATTATGATAATAAAGGATGTTATGTCAAAATACATACTTAAAATCTTACTTATGAATGTGTGTCTTTTCACAAGATTCTAAATTAGGAAGATAATTTTGATGTTCCAAGAATTAAATAATATCTTGATACCATGGGCATTGTTGAATGGTAATAAACTCGATGTGGTCGATAAGCAAATTTTGATATTGAGTAGAAGATGGAAATTTTCTTATTTGTATAAGAAAAGGAGGATAAAAAACTTGGTGTGGATGAAAAATATAAGTTAAAGAGGAAAGAGAATGAGCAATGGAATTTTTTTCTTTAGGGATAGGCTCAATAGTGGAAAAGATGAAATCCTTAGCAAGAGTGGTGGAAATTTGATGATAGGAAATGAGGTTTTGATTTTTACATTGGTAATTACCATTGAATTGATGGAAGCTAAGTTGAGAATCACCTAAGGCATGCAAATATTGAATGTAAACATCAAGAGAAGATCTAAATCCTAAGATTAGAGCTTCATATTCAACCATATTTTTAGTGACATCAAAGGTGAAGGAGAAAGCTAAAATAATGATCTTGACAAGAGGATTTGTGAGAATACAACCTACCTTGGCTCCTTGAAGGAATTTATCACCATCAAAGTGAAGGGTCCAAGTATCCTCATATAATTCAACATTAATTTTATGAAGCCCTTTGATAGCTACTTTAGGTTTATTAGTATCGAAAGGAAAAGAGGATTCATCAAGATTATTATCTTCAAGATCAATAGTAAATTTATGAAAATAATTTTTGAGAGAAATAAATTGATTAAGATATTTAATGTAGAGAATATTATCATCTGGAAGATTATCTTAAAGGTGATTACAAGATGGTATGGAAGCTACAACAAGTTGATCAACTATGATTTATCCTTTAACAACTTTTTGAGTGATAATGTAGAGATCAAATTTCATGAGGACCATACATTTATAAATTCTAATTTAGGTTTATTAGTATTGAAAGGAAAAGAGGATTCATCAAGATTATTATCTTCAAGATCAATAGTAAATTTATGAAAATAATCTTTGAGAGAAATAAATTGATTAAGATATTTAATGTAGAGAATATTATCATTTGGAAGATTATCTTAAAGGTGATTACAAGATGGTATGGAAGCTACAACAAGTTGATCAACTATGATTTATCCTTTAACAACTTTTTGAGTGATAATGTAGAGATCAAATTTCATAAGGAGGACCATACATTTATAAATTCTATCTTTAGGAAGAAAGGCTTTGGAGAATAAGTGACAAAGGGGGTTAGAATGAATGATGACATAAGTGGTCTGATATAACATGTAGTGATGAAGCTTTTCAAATATGAAATAAATGGTGAGGCAATCATGTTAAACTTTGGTATAACATGTTTCATAATTAATGATGCCTTAACTATTGTAATAAATGGGATGCTCTATTTCAATATCATCTTTTTGGGCAAGAATTCCCCCAACTAATATGGGTGTGGAATAAGTATATAGAATCAAGGGTCGATCATTATAAGGAGGATGAAGTGTAGGTGGGTGAAGTAATGACTTTGTCATGTTATCAAAAGATTTTTGGCATGGACCCATCTATTCTAAGGCATTACCTTTATTTAGAAGAAAATTAATGGAGTGGATGTGATAAGCCATTTAAGGGATGAACTGTCTAATTACCCCAAGTTTACTTAAGTATGAATGTCGATAATGGAATGAGGAATGGGCATGTCGATGATAGTACTAATCTTAGATAGGTCAACATAGATGCCATAAAAAGAGACTAGGAAACACAATAATTTTCCAAATGTGACACCAAATACACATTTGTAAGGATTGAGTCTAACTAATTATTTAAAAAGATGGTCAAAGATGAGAGCAAGATTAGAGAGATGAGTCTTATAAATTTTAAATTTATCAATGAGTTCATCTACATAGGTTTCAATAATTTTGTGGATAAGATCATGAAAGATGTGAGGCATTGCTCATTGGTAAGTAGCTCTAGCATTTTTGAGGCCAAAGGGCATTTTGACATAGCAATATGTGTCCCATTCTATGGTGAAAGTGGTTTTATGTTGGTCCTTAGGGGTAATTAGAATCTGATTATAACCTGAGAAGCCATCCATAAGAGATAACATTTTATAACCAACCATGGAATCGACAATGGAATCTATTAAAGGTAAAGAGAAGTTGTCCTTGGGACAAGAAAGGTTAAGATTGTAGAAATCAATACAAATGTGAATGACTATATTGAAATTTTTATGAATGGGAATAATGTTAGAAACCCATTCGAAATAGTCCACTAGTTTGATAAATTTAGAATCAAATAATTTTATGATTTCCTTATGACATAAGTTAAAAATTTTGGGTGGAATTTTCCATTGCTTTTGATGCATAGGTTTAGCATCGAGATAAGTAATAATTTTATACACCATAATACTAGGGTCAATTCTAGGCATGTCCTCATAATACCAAGCAAAAACCTCATGGTACTTATCAAATAATAAGCTAAAGTTATCATGTTTAGTAGGTAAGAGTTCATGAGAGACAGTAATTGTTTGTAGATAAGATGGAGTACCATATTAAATGTGAGTGGTTTATTCAATACTAATGGAATTGTCATCTTGAAAATGGATTGGTTCATTAGGTAAAGAAGAAGTTGGATTGGTTTTATGATCAATGATAGCAATGAAATTATTGAAACAAGTGATTTTAGTTTTAAAATTCCCAAATTTATGATTTTTCTGAGGAAGTTGAGGTTCTTGGGAATGAATTATTTCAAGAATAGCTTCATCACTAGTCAAGGTAAGAAGAGGACCATAATACTCAATATCTACTTCAAGATCTAAAATTTTATTACTCTGATAATCATACTTATAATGAATCTGATGGACATTGGTTGCCTTGGCATCAAGTGTAATCTTGTAAGTAGGAGAAGTAGATGAATCGGATGGGATTAGAGTGTTGATGGTTTAATTGATATGGGAAGGATCAGATTCAATGATAAGATCAATAGGTGGTAAATAAGATGTAAGAATTTTTGTAGGTTTGAAAGGTATAATTTGTTCTACCACCCAAGGGGTATCAATAAGAGGAGAATTGGTAGGATGCACATGACCCTTGAGATCTAAGTTATGATCCATAGAAATGGTATAGACATCCTAATTAAAAGCATGAATTTGAGATAAGGTTTTCTATGCTAGACATCCAAATATCTAGATTGAGCTTGGGTCATTATATAATTATCAACATATGTTGGAGAAATTATGCATGCTTGAGATTTAGGGGAATTTCAGAAGGTGAAATCCAAATATTAATAAATGTATGAGGAGACATGATGAGAGGATCTTGAACTAGTTTAGCCACTCCAAAATCATTACAAGTGAAGGCATCTTCAGGAAAAGAATGCTCTTGAGCATTGCATGAAGGGGGAAAATTGATAATCTCATCAATAAGAGGAATAATAAAGTCTCTAGGTAATAGAGAAGGAGGAAGCCACTATGAAATATATGGAGGTAGCTTGGTAGTATTGTAAGTATGTTACAAATTATTGGGTTCATCATAATCATAATCCTCAAGAGTAACTTTTAAATTAAGATTCATGTTGATGAACTCAGGTAAAGGATAACTATTGATATTAAGAATGGTAGGAATATGATATTGAGGTTTGGGATTATGAAGTTGAATACTCCATGGGTTAGGATAAGCCCCATTATTATATCATTTACCACTATGTAAAAATTTAATGCATTGGCTACTAGAAGAATCAATGGCTCTCATTCGATGAGTCTATGGGTGACAAAGGAGTATATTATAAGATAAGGGTAAATTAAGGACCATGAGTTTAGTTCAAATGGTCTTAGTTCTAATGGTTAATGGAATCCAAATTCAACTAAGTGGTTTTTAATTAGTCTTATCAAAACCATGACAAGTAAGATGGGTTTGATTGAAATGATATTTATTATAACTAAGTTGTTGGATAACCCATAAAGATGTTACATTAATACCATAGCCTTCATCAACTAGAACTTTATGGATAAGGTTATTATTAATGGCTATTTTAATAAAGAGTGGTGGATCATCAACATGAAAAATAATTTCATCATTAATCATGTCTTCTTTAATAAATTCAATAGAAGGCTTGGAAGAAGGACACATAGTTTCAATGGTGTTTATATTGGTAGGTTGAGATTCAATATAAGGTGGATATTCATCTATAGAGAATGGATCTTCAATTTATTATAGTTGTTACATGAATAACTTATAATGATAGGGTGATGTACAAACCAAATCCATAAGTATAACTTTACAAGGCATAGAGTTGAGTTCTTCAAGAAAGTTTCAATGAGATTTATAAGAACTAGAATGAGGTATAGGAGGTAAAGTAGATTTTGAAGGTATAGATGTGGCTGGAGGTTCAAAAGGAGGAAGTGGTTCCTCATGGGATTTTGAATCTAGATTAGGAGTTGTAATATCTTTGAGAAGTTGTTCTTCTAAAGATGGTTTCTTAGGTTTGGTAATGTGATCTTTGTGAGCCAACTTGAGATGATAATTGACCTTAATAGTGTTAACATATTGAGAGTTTTTATAATATTGGTCATAATTGGCATCAATACCATAAATATCCTTGGTATTTGGTTGATTATTTGAAAAAGAGTTTTGGTTATTGAAATTATAAGCTTTTAAAGTTTGTCACTTTTGAGAAGTAGTGATGTACTCTTGATGATGAAGGTTGTTCATGGATTCATGATTAAATGAATCACCAAGCATATATGAAATAAAAAATTTAGTGAGACCTTTAAAATATTAATGGGAATGACCAATGTTAGCATGGAACTAACATCATAGATTAGGGTCATACCACTTAAGAGTATTGGTAGGATAGGTGAAAGGTCTAGAGGGTGGTAAGAATTGTTTCATTTATTGTAAAAAAATTAGTGTGTGAGATGATGAAGGGATGTTGGTTTTGTAAACTCTTGGTTTGGTTGGTGGAGTATTAATAATGATATCATTGGTATATATTTAAAAATATCCTTTTATAATTTTAGGATTAGCTTCGAATTACTTCATGAAAAAGTCTTGACACTTATCTTGGTCAAGAGCTTCATTAAGTGTTTTAGGAGTGAAGTTTTGAACCTTATATTGAAGAGAAGGAGTCAAAGAAGTGATAAGGAGTTTGAAAAAATTAACATCCATCATTTTATGGTAAGTTTTATGAGCCAATGATTTCTATCTTTTGATAAAGTCATGAGCTGATTTAGTGGGAGATCGTTTAGCATTAATGAAGTGGCTAAGATAATTTTTGAGAAGATCATTGTGTTGAAAATATTTAATTAAAGGATTCAAAAAATCTTCTAGTTTCTAAATAGAATGTTGGGGTAATTTTTTATACCATTATAATACATCACCAATGAAGGTTTTCACTAAGAGTTTAGTTGTGGAAAAAGTATTAGTTTAGATCCACTCTTTGTAAAGGTTATCAAAGGCTTTGATAAATGAGAATGGGTCTTTAGTCCCATCATACTTGATAGTTGGAGATATGTTACCAATATCAATGGACACAATTAAGGGAGATAAAGGCTCATTTTTAATAGTTTGAAGCATTTTTTTATTCATTATGGGTTGAGGAATAACATTTCCTAAGGCATCCCTAAGAGGTAGAGGAATGTAATTAGGATTAGCTTGAGGATGAATAGTCAAAGGTTGATTATCCATAGTAATCAAATTATGTTGAAGTTGCATCATTTGAATGGTTTTAGAGTTTTCCATTTGTTCATTTTTTGGATAACTTTGGATATAAGTTAAGTTGTATTAGGAGGTGGGTTGGTGTTGGTAGGAACACTCCCCAAATTGGTATTAGGGGGAGGATTTTTAGAAGAAGGGTTGTTAGTGGGATTATTGTTTAAATTTTTATCAATTTCTCCCACATTATTTTAAACATTTTGAATATGAGAAGAATCTTGGTAAGTATAGAAAGGATCAGACCCATCAAATTCATCTTAAGGTGTGATTTGTACCATGTTATAAGTGATGGATGAAGGAGGGGAAAATTTACCCTAAGAGTGATGGTGTTATTGGGAGAAAAAGAGAGGAAGAAATGAA
Source organism: Torreya grandis (assembly GCA_037957365.1). Lineage (NCBI taxonomy): Eukaryota > Viridiplantae > Streptophyta > Pinopsida > Cupressales > Taxaceae > Torreya > Torreya grandis. The sequence continues at coordinate 269,555 of JARHVA010005535.1, read as the reverse complement.
CATCCTATATAGTATCTAAATATATCCAATCTATTCAAGAAGATTATGATAGGATACTTTATTATGAATGGAGAGAAATGAATAAAATGCTAATAAGGAAGAATAAAGAATTGAACTGGCAAATAGGGAACGTGATAAATAGTACAAGATCAATTGGGTTGAACTAGTATAGTAAATAGGGCCTTTAAATAGTACCAAGTTCACTAGGTCAACATAACACAACAAATAAAGGCTAAAAAGTTGTACAAGGTTGATTGGGTCGACCAAGTATAATAGATAGGGAAAATTAGATAGTTTATAAAAGACTATGTTGATTAAAATGATCATGTACTAAGACAAGAATAATTTTTCATGTACTTATAAAATAAATAATTGAAGTGAAATTCACAATCAATTGGATCAATGAGGTTAATCCAATTGAGTCATACAACACAAAAGCTTGCACCAATGCTAGCTAATGTAAATTTTTACAATACAAAATATAATTGAGTAAAGAGAAATCAATCAAATTGGAATGTAAAAGCTAACTATATGGTCAAATTAAATTTTGTTATATTATTAAAGTATATTTTTAGATGTGATAGGAATTTGGATATAAGCAAGTAACTAGAAATCAATTTAAGAATGGTTTCAAGAAGTTTGGGCTAAAAGGGATCTATATTGGCAATGATACAAGTTTGGTATTGAGGCCTACCCCCTCACTTCACACACCATAGTGATAAGGGTGTCAGATGCTTAACCATACCATGTGTCTATACTTGGCCAAAAAACAAAGTTAACTTCCCCCTTGGTGATTAAATCCAAGTAGGTTGGCCTTGGGTAGATAATTGTTAAAATGCTTGTTTAAGATTTTATGATTTGGTCATATGTGCATAAAATAAAAAATCCTAAACATAAATGATAATATTGAAAACCACCTAATTATACTATGTGATTTATTCTAAGCATGCAAGTAATAAGAAATAAAAGTGTGAGCTAATTACTAGCATATAAGGGTTAATTCCAACATTGAAACATAGTTAAATGTCGATATAGTCAACAATGTATGCATAGAATATAGAATAGGGTTGAAAGTGTCACATCTATACTATGGAATAAAAAGGTATAAAAATTAATAGGGTCAACAAGGTTGACCTAGTTATCCAAATAACACATAGAATACAGAACTAGGTCGATAGAGTTGATCTAGTTGACTGTACATGGGTAGTTTTAAAAATTGCAAACTATGAAAAGAATGATTGTAAAGAAAGAAAGAAAAGATAGAAAATAACCTTGGTAAGTTTGAATATGTATATAATTGATATTAATATCAAATAACCTTTCTAAAATTATAAATCTTTTTAACAACGTTGACTAGGTTGATCAAGCTTTGTATAAGCCTATTGTTGAGTGCCTAAAATGTACATGGTCCTTAGGGTCAACCTAGTCGTCTAAATTGGATGCCTAAAAATGTACAAGGTCAACTAGGCCAACTTAGTATACTGAATCAATGCTTGAAATTTTAAAAATTATGCTATATCATTTGGGTCAATCCAGAAGCATATACTTGAAAAAAAACCCTACACCAAAATAATAGAGTCATTTGGATGTGACTGTGTGTTAAACCTATGCACAAAATTTAGAATTATGTTGATGTAGTTAAACCAATATTACAAATATATGATAAAAATAATGAAAAATAAGTGAAAAAAATATTTCAAAAGTTAATTCACATCAGGTTCACTAGAATGTATGTAGTTAGAAATATATCATGTTTATAAATAAATCCTAACTTGAAAAAGATAGATCATACCTACACTTCCAATTGGGAATACATTTATTAAGTAGGATCATGACCAATATGGTAATCTACTAGATCTAATTAGGGGATCATTTATCACAATACACCATGATAAGGAGGGTTTCAAAGCCTCTTATCTAATAAAATCATGCAATAACCCTAACGGGGTCCTAGGTTTTGATATTTCACTTATGCTAATAATAATAATAATAAAAGTAAATCTAATCTAGTGCTCACCAAAGCTTGTGGCACAACATGAGGGGTTAGTAAACAATAAAAATATGTATAATAGAACTCAATTAAGATAGTATGAGTAAGACCCTAATACATGGAATATGAAGAGTAATATTATTCAAATCCAATACTTATGCTACTTCTATCTACTAAAACGAGGAACAAAGTTAGAGAATACTTACCTGAATGTGAACCTGTCAAGACTCAATCTCTCCCTTGGCCATAGGGGATTCACAAGAGGTTATTTTGGTTTTTAAGGATCACTAAAAAAGGCTAAATCAACCAAAAATTATCAACAAGACTAGATTATCCAAGTATAAACCCTAAGCTAAGACTCCTCAAGTAGAATGGTGGAAGAGTAAATTATAAAGAAGCATGAGTGAATAATAAATATTGATTACCTATTTAAATAATGACAAAATGATCTTGTATTTATAGGTGAATTTAAACCTTGACCCTTCAAAAAATCTTGATTGATAGGGTCGGCCCAGTTGACTTAACATAATTTTGAATAATTATTTACTAGGTCTAGAGCTAAGTCAGCCAAGGCTAACCTAATTCCTAAGTGAAAATATCCTAAAACTATATAGATTTGATGCAGTCAACCTAGTATAGTTGACTAAAAAAATGGACTTAAGGTGAGGAAAAGAGGGATAGAAAGTGGAAAAATACTGGAGGAGTGTACACAGGAGGAGTAATAACTTAAGGAATGGTTTTATAGGAGATGATTGGATTGGTAATAAGTGGAATTAAGGTAAAAAAATCCTAAAAAGCACTAATAGTCTTCCCACCCCTTTCTTAGTGCACCCCATAAGGTGTGCACTCAAAGGGATTAAGTCTCGATGGGTTTTTGTAAGATGTAAATCATTAGCATTTGATAAAAGTTAAAAATATTATGTTTATACACAAAGGACCAAGATATGATACCAATTATTAGAATCACAATGGCTAAGTGGGTGAATCATTCTTAAAAAAAAATCAATAATTACATTTGAACATTCATGAATCATTCAAATTAACTTAGTGATCTAACAATGAATTAATAACCAATCATATGAGCATGAAAGAAGATAAGACATCACATATGTGGGAAACCCTCATGGGGAATAAAACCCAATGAAATAAATATTTGAAAAACTATCATATAAGACAATATATAAAATTTAGTTGATCACCAACCCAACATGGAACACCAAAACTAAATTTATCAAGCATCCAATTGACTTTAGCAAGAACCCACTTGGTAGGAGGCTACAAACCCCTATGACTAAGCACCAACTCAGTCAAAGGACACTTATAAAAGCATCAACCTATAAGGCATATAAAATTACCTATTAACCAATCAAAAAATCATATAAGACTAATTATTTAAGTACCAACCTTCAAATAATCTTCAACTTCCTCTTTGACCAAGTACCCACTCAGCCGCCAATCACACTTATTTATTCTATTCTTCTACTTATCTCTCTATCTTCTCTATCTAAAATTTATCCACTATAATATATTATTAAAAAATATATGATTCAACTTTGATAAAATTTAAATAGAAAATAAACATATTATGATCTCTCCTTCAGCTCTACTCTACTCTATCTCTCTCAAAACTACCTCTAAGCTTCTTCGCTCAACTAGCCATCTTCAAGACTGAGTAGGTCATATGACCTTGATATTCAATTATATAACACATATATGATATTCATGAATTTATTATATTATATCTCTTTAGTTTTTAAAAAATGTTACCCAACCTCCTTAGGATCATTGATTTATCAATCCATTTACTTGCTCTTTTATTCTCTAAATAAGCCTAAAATGCCTTGCTTATATACAAGACTCTTACTCACACACCTCTTGGTTAGCCAAACACACTCACCACCATTTTTAATTAAAAAATAGGTATTAACACATGTTTAAAACATTAATAAATCATAATTATTTGTCCACAACACCTCATAAGCCTTATTCCTCCTTTAGGTCTCAAGGAGACCTAATTTCATTAGGCCTTCTTATCAACATGTTAACATTTGATCCCTTGGAAAACATTACACCTACATACACAAAAAAATAATTAAAAAAAAATCCAAATATACCTTAAGAGACATCATTTGAGCTCCATAACATCTTTTAGGTCCAACCCCTTCATGAAATCCCACAATAGTACTTAGTCCTATTAGGCTTGTGTACACCAAAAAGTCTGCCTTTCAATACTAAGTATAAAAAACACTTAATCCACTAAAATATGATAAAAAAATAAATATAAATAATATAAATGACCTCAATTTAATTACCAAATATATTATATACTATCACTCAGAGCTGAAGTCTTCAAGATTGACTCATCAAAACACTCACTCAGAACTACTAGAATACTCAAAACACAATCATGACACATTTGAACTCTAATACATGTATGAACACTTTCAAAGACTCTTGAGTAAATAAAATTATTATATTAAATATTCATAACATCCTATAATAAAAACCTCATATGGTTTAAAATCAAAATATTAGTCTTTTAGATGAATCTCATGACCATATATCTCACATAACAAACTGAACCAGACAAGCCATTTTGGCTTCAACATTTTCATCTCTTTTATTGACCTCCAAATATTATTTAATGAATTAAAATGACATAAAATTACTAAAAAATATATCCATGTACTTGTTTTCATCATTCTATCATGAAAAGATACACAAATTCATTTTCTCATCTCTATTATTTACTTCATTAGGTCTGTCAATGAATTGCCTACTTGGATTGCTAAATTTGAATACCTAAAGCCTAAAACCTATCCAAAAAAAATCATGGACATGAAATATGTGGCTTTAAATTATTATTCCATTAATTTAACTACTTTGACCAAGTCAAATTTTGATTGTTACAACAAATTCTTCACAAATAAACCCTTTCCTATAGGGTATTCTCACTCACCTAATAAATCAATACCACTTAGAGGTGCCTAAGAGAGTCCACTAAAATATCCAATATGTTTCCTAATAATTTCAATACATTATAAGCTAATTTGAATAATATCTTTCACATTAGGTCCTCATTAGGGTTTTAGAGAGGTTTAACATAGGTTTATGTGTTAATGATTGTTCATAAAGGACTTAAACTTAAATCCAAAAAAAATGCCTATATATCTTATCTATGAACCTTACCCATCTATCCTTAATAGCTCAAGTTACCATTTAGAGGTTACATGTTCCAATGAACACTTGAAAGTCCTTAGGTTTGTATAACTTCATTTTATGCACTCAAGAGACCTCAAAACCACTTTCCTTTCCTTTTCCTAAAAACCATAACCTCATAATTCATGACCACTCTTGAAACACCTTAAATTACCTCTATCCATTACCTCATTCACACATTCACCTTGAAATCTGATCCTCATGCCTTATTAGGCTAGATAGGGATAAAGAATAGTCTAGGTGTAGACCAAGACTAAAGGACCTAACTTAAAAGAATCACTTTGAAACACTTTGGAGTGCATCCACACATTATTATAACACTCACACAACCTTCAAAACCTCTCACATGCCTGATTTCATTCACTTTATCATGCCACCAACTCATACCTTCACCATGCCATGACTATCCTCAAGCTTCCAATGTACACACCTTGACATATTCTTTCCATGTCATGACCTAAATAAAACATCAAACAAGTAGACATAAGAGATCACAACACACTAATATCATTAAACCATTCTCTTTCTGATGACAATAATCTTCCATATCCTTAATGATAATACTCTCTTAATTTTCATTATCACATCACATACCTTTGTTCATTCATTTCAGTATGCTTCCTTCACATGGCTCACCTTGAAACTCTTCATTTCATGACTATGCCACACTATGTACATACATTCCTCTATACATACCTCTTCATATCATGAAATCAATGACTTGTACAGACCTTTTTAGACATTATGCTTCCTTTGAAAACATTAGTTATTTTCAAGCACTCTTTCATGACCTATACCTTCCATTCTCACAAAATTCATGACAAATATCATCCATGCAACACTTTATCTTTCATTAATGACCTTACTCATGAAAAATATCATGACCACACTCTTCTCTTCTTATGAAGACACTCTTATCTCATGCACCTAATCTTTTATATACCTTGACATATCATATACTATCATATATCCTTAGTTACCTTTGACATTGACCATTACAAGATGCTTCTTGATATCACCCACAATCAATCTTGACATGATACACCTTTTAAATCAAATTTGACATAAATGACCTATGCTTTCATGAAACCATAATATATTAGTTACTTTCAAATTCTCTCTTGCCTCAAATTCTATTATGACTACATCCTTCAATGATAACACTCTCTTTATGCCACTACTATGCTAAAGAACTTGAACAAATAGTATTTGACATCAATGACCATTATTCCTTTACATGATGCATGATTCTAATATCAATGACAATAACATGCTAACATCTTAGCCCTCATAACCATATGAATTTGAAAAACCTAGTTGAAACCTTATTTGAAGCCCTCATAAAACCTCATATTTAGCTATATGGGTGGATTTACAAAAAATATTAACATGTGTCTCTCAATCATGGATACTAAAAATGAAGCCAAAAATCTATTATTTGGTCAAAGAGTTGATAGTCTTGTTTTATCACAATTTTGTAAACTACAAAAATAAATTACCTAATATGATAAATCATTATGAAAAATTTGATTGTTATAAATATTGAAATAAATGAAACCAAATTATTTGAAACTTGCTAGATTTTTAAACTTATTAAATATAGAAAGTAATTGAGAAATATAAACTTAGATGGAAAAATAAGATGTAGATTATTTCTAGATTTGAGACTGAGAGGTTGAATGTGTTGACTATGCGTGGACTAAGAACATGTGTTGGTAGGGTTACCATACATGAGAACTATGACTTAAAAATATTGGGGTGTTTTTTTGTGCCTAAGTAACATTTTTTTTCTGATAGGGAATACAAATTTGAGATTTCTAGGTTTTATGTGCCTTCGCTTATTTGGTTTATGGACTGTGAAAAGCTTATGATTCACTTTAGTGACCACTGTGTAACTAATTTTCCACTTGAAAACCTTATATCAATAAACAAGATGAAAATATGCAATCATGGAGTAAAAATGGGTCAACAACTGAATTTTTGCTTGAACTCAACACCCCATGTGTTGACACTACTTACATACCAATAATATGAAGAGGGATCAAACTCAATGTAGTTCTCCCATGATATGGTGGTGTGTGTGAGATTGTTGAAAATGTTATATGTTGGTGATGTCTTGGTGTTATTAAGTGTTTCAATCATGATTTATGGCCTTGGAGGGGTATGGAGACTTAATATTATGGATACTAGGATTGTATGTAATCAAAATTAGGATAAATAGGGAATTCACTCTCAATATGAAATTAGAATTATAGTACTTTTATGTGTGGAAGCCTCCTATGTCAAAAATAATTTGAAATGTGATTATATAGTAGTATTTATATAATTCCTTTGAATGGGGATTACTAAAAATTATGGGTAAACCCTTATAAAAATTTGAAATTTAGAAAATAGTTATTAGTTAGTAGGAGGATGTTAGTGGAGGACTTTATTTTCTATTTATTTGGATTATTATTACATATGTGGTTTGGCTTGATTAGGTGTCATTTGTCATAGGGAGTTACTTAACCATCATTTTTATATATTTGGTAGGAGTTACTCCTTGACCAGTCATTTCATAATATGAGTTACATGCCTATTTTAGTATCTCTTTCCACTATTCTAAGGGAAATTTCTTATAATCTCTCCTATTTGTACTCCTTTTGTAAAGTTGAATACATGAAGGATCTGCATGGTTTTCACTCTTGACTTCTCTCACACAATGACTTGTTCATTCTTAGTTATTACTTTGTTAGAGCTATAGTGCATTTAGAATTCCATCTTTGTTCTTGGTGAGATCTTTGACATGGTATCAGAGCATTGGGTTTGGTATACCAAACGTTTATTTTTTATGTTGTTTGAGTTTGTTATGAAATTTTGAGTTTATTTAAAAGAAAATTGTTTGCATTTTTATACATCCATTGTTGGAAGTTTTGGTCTCTGGTGGAGGCACTATCTTTTTTGATAGCTATATGAATTTACATAATTGAGCACCACATATAAAGGGTTCACATCAACTCATTGTATAAACTACATCATTAATAACTACATCTTTTCTTTTAACATAAAATATGGGTGTGTTTGCTACTAGTTAATCTCATCAATGATCTACATGCTAGTGTGTTATTCATTTACAATAGCCACATTGATAGCCTAGATCCATTCTTCTTGATCCCCTAGTTATTGAGGTGGATACATTGTATCCTTTATTAGAGCTCATCTTCCAACTAGAATATACACTTGGGGATGTTATTCTATGCTTAGGGATGTTGGTTCACATCATCTCTACTTGGGGATGTTGGTCTACACGTAGGCTAAGAATTTGGAATAATTGATCAACATACTCTTTCCATTTTTCCCTTTCTATCATTGAGATGCATGCATGGTGAAATCATGATAACTACCACCTAACTGCCTATAATAAGGAGTTTTTAATATATCTCATTTTTTTGATCAAGAGAATACTAAATGAGTCATGCATGGAAGATGTTGGCTACACACCATTGCATATATAGGAGTTATTATTAGTCCACTATTACCTTTGCATGTCTACATGTTGGTGACATTCATAGAGGTAGGTAATAGAACTGCATGTTATAGTGAAAAGCACTTGACATGGCCTCTTCTTCAATGTTTCTAATCTTGGCTATCTATCATGTATTTTTGGTATGTTCTTGTCACTTACCTCATCACTTACCTAATCTCTAGTTGTAATAATGTTATTCCACCATGCATTGTAATGTCACCTACCCACAAAAACACCCAGTAAATTTTCCATCAAAACTCAAAACCCAACTATCTTTCATGTTTTTTGAAAACTACCCCTTAAAATCTATTTTTTTGCCAAGTTTTTAAAAAAAGGGTTTAAAGAAAATAAAAATCTTACTTTATAAAGTTGAATGCCATTCAAGAAATTATTATTCAATTATTAAATTGTAAATATTTTTATAAAGTTGGATTTTAGTGATTTTGGAGCTTATTTCATGGGTGGAGGGTGAATATTAGGGTGGGGACACTATATTTTTTATATAAAAATAATACATTTTATTTGGATTTTTTTATTATTTTTTAAATAAAAATAATATTATTATTTTTGGGAGACATAAGGGGATATTATAATAATTTTTTCTTGGTTCTTTTTACCCTTCTTTTTATGCTTGTCAAAGATGGATGGTGAGGCCTAGTTTGGCAGGTGGCTAAACCCCCTCACAAGAAAACCAATATCTTCTCATGAAGTTCAGTTTGGCATATGGACAAACCCCCTCACAAGAAAACCATTATCTTCTCATTCTCTAATTTTTTGATCATCTCTTTTGCTTAATTCCTCATATAGACACATTTTTAATGGTAATTTACATTACAGTCATGTAAAATGTGAAATTATACAACTTTAGTATGGATAAGACACCTAATCCATAGGTCCTCTTATTAGCTCACACAACCCTTCTAGTTTACTTCTTTCACTAATTCCCAGTCATCAAAAGCTTTCCAGACTTAGCCCTTTTAGACCCATACAACCCTTTTAGGCCTAGATCCATCCCCCTAGGTATTTTTCCCTTTGGAAAATAGTGCCTAAATAAGATAGGAGCATTAGAACCTAGGGTGTCTTATTTTTGGTGTTGTTGTCCCAGCTCACTTTTACCTCCAATGGTAAGATTATTTTGGTTCCTTATCTTTTTCCTTGTCGGCCTCACATGAATTCATTTAACCCATGATCATTAGTTTCCCTATAAAAGTCCATTCAAAGTCCATTTAGAAGGGTGAACACTCATTTACAAGAGAGATTCAAGAATAAAATCAAGTACACTTGAGCACTCTTCCCTATTATTTGCACATAACCTTCTAACATTGTTTTAAGCCTACTCAAGTCATTACACCAATCCATAACCAGCTAAAGCACATATAATTTTGAATTATAGTTGCATGATCATACAAAAATTTTACCAATCACTTTAAACAAATAACTACATTATCTTGATCCTTCTTCAGAGTATTAGTATGTAGGTAATGTGCCCACACACAAGGTATGAAATGTGTCTAGTGTATCCTTTACACACTAAACCCTTCTCTCTCTTTCCTAAGTTTGCATTCAAGTTCAAGTGCTTGAAACTCCTAAGGGTTTTGGAAGATTAAAATATGCACATAATGATCTTCATGAGGTCCCCAACCTTGAAATTTTAATGACCAAGTAGCATAGGCATTCTAAAAAGAACCCAATAAGCTTTTAGCCTTAGGACAATAGTGCTGAAATAAGACTATAGTGTTATAAAATAGGGTATCTTATTTTTTACGCTCCTATTCAATCAAGAAACAAATTCCAAATAACTATTTTTGACTATTTCTTAGTCCTACTCTGGTAGTATCAGACTTTGTCTTAGTCCATATCAGCTAGAATAAGCTAAGTTCTAATCTCTCTCACTTCCTACTATATTTTGAAAATGCAAAAATACAATCTATTTCCATAATTTAGTAAGATAATAATAGCATATTTATTTATTGATTTACATTGCTCAGCCCATTTATTATTGAGGAAAATAACTATAATATTTTGAAAATAATAAAACATTTGGTGAACTCAACTTACTTCAAATTTTTTCACAAAAACCCTAGAAACCCTAGGGATAATTTTTTGAAATATTTTCTTAATTTTTATTGAATTTAAAAATAAAAAAAATACAAATTAATTTAAATATTTTCAATAAATTCACTAAAACCCTAGTTTGCACATACTAGGTCCTATTTGCATACAAACACTTTCAAACCATTAGGAAAAATATATTGCTAATTTTAGAAATATTTTTATATTTTTCCTAAATTTTTCAAGCTAAATTATGTAAATTCATATAAAATTTTTCAAATTATTATACTAATTTAAAAATAAAAATAAAATTAAACCCTAGTTGCATATACTAGTTCTTATTGGTTTTTTGAGGCATAACCTTACATCCATAGTCAAATTGTAAAAATGATGCTAATATATTTACAATTTCTTCTCACATTTCTTGTAAATAATAAAGAAACCATAATCGGCCCTATCATGTACATGAATGATGAAGTCTATCATATGTTAGTACAAAGTTCCATTCTATGCATCTCATGTTTAATTTTCATACTAAGGGATGATATTAAAACATTTATTGCTCAAATTACATGATATTTTTATATACCTTTTTCATACTCTCTATATCTCTTATGTAATAATCTTCATGTTTATTATGTTCAACATATTAGCAATATTATATTACAACTCAAAGATCTTTATGCATTTAGACACAAAATCATGCTATATACCCTTCACTCTCTATTTGTCATATGGAAAAGTGTTCAGATTCATTATGATCAAAAAATACAAAATGCTATGTTGCATATCAAAAAATTCTATGCATTCAAGCACAATGTCACATTTTGTATCTCTTACTTGCTATCTTGCCTATCACACACTCTTTATAAATATATATTTTCACAAATAATCACTCAAATTACATGCATTTCACTCCACTTTCATGATTTTTGCCTTAATTTATATAACTCATTGGCTATTTTTGAGTATCTCCCTATCATTAATAGACATCAACAAATGCTAGTGGTTATATCTATCCCTCCTTTTTAACTTGGTACATATATCTTTTATCCCACACCTACTACCATCTTTATGACTATATTAGATCATGTGGTCCACACTATCACCCAAGTTTATGAATATAGGTAGGTTGATTATACCCAGGGCCATATATTTACTACTCATACTAGCTCCCCTTCAATTACAATTTTTGTTCTCAAGATCCTTCAATGATTAGAAATTTACAAAGATGTATTGTATGCAACCCTTCATAATACTAGAATCCCTATTTCCATTGAACCAACTTATATTTCATCCATCCTCAACATAATGTAATGGACTGAAGAGCACATCTCTTTTAAAAAAAAATATTTACCCCCATAACACATCATTGAACCAAATATACCTTTGTAGATTCAATCAGGAATTAATGATATGGGATTTAAAAGAGTAATAGTGGATAACATTTCAAGACTTAATATTTTATACATATCCTTTCTTAAATATCTTAACATACAACCTAAAGATTTAGACCATTCTGATATGAACATAGGTTTCGACAACATTCCATGAAAAGTAATGGGTTAAATAATACTAAATCTTACCCTAGGGCCCAAGACACTAATAACAACCTACCAAGTCATGCCAAATGACCTTAATTATAATTTATTACTTGGTTAGCTTGGGATTCATGATATGCATGTAGTCCCATCCACCATCCATGCTTATCTAAAATTTAGTCACAAAGGTTACATATACAAATTCCCAATAAATAGTGAGCCTTTTAAATATTTCTAAGCAGTTAAATATCTATAGAATTATATCACACACTTTAATTTAGGTATCATACCTATACAACCTATTACTCATAATACACCCTTAGACCCCACACAAAATCAACAAATTCCAAACCCTATTGTAACACCAGCAACATATTATAAATTCACATCACCTTTTTCACTTAAATATCTTAATAAGATGGTATATCAAGGCAAATGACTTGGGAAACATGAACAAGGAATAGTCAATCCTATCAAGGCATCCACACAACATAACTTGCAAGGGTTAGGATACTAGTTTCACCTTAATCAAGATAAATCCTCTCCCACCCTTTCACAACACATACAATTTTGTCCATCAATTACACGTGTTACAATGTAGTTAAATCACTTCCACATTATCATTGATCTACCCTAATATTATTGAAAACACAACCTCATGTGACATGTTTAAATTAGGTACATTCTCTAACAATGAAGCCATCTTATAATTCCTTGGTGTATATGAAGGCATCCCTTCTTGTTACCATAAAAACTAATTTCCAAACCACATAAATGCCCAAGCATACTTTGGATAAAGTATAGATTCTTCCCCTGATATATTAGTTTACTCAGATAATACTATCCCTACAATTCCATATACACTTGATCATTCCACATTACTTAATGAAGAAATAGTAAATTTCAATTTCAAAATCGATCAAGATCCCTACATTGTCTTATTAGATGTTACCTTAAAGAAAGATGAGGATGCAGATATTCATCAAGCATTAACAACTTTTATAAAATTCTTTGCTTGGTCATATTTATATATGCCAATAATTGATACATTTATAGCAGTCCACAGGATTCCTTTATACCTTAATGCTAAAACTAGTTGAACAAAAAATTCAAAAAATGCATCCTAAGGTACATCTCTTAGTCAAAGATGAAATTCTTAGATGATGGTTTCATCTGCCCAGTAGCACATCCTAAATGGATTTCCAATATAGTTCTCATAGTCAAACCTAATGGACAAATTTGATGTTGTTTTGACTCATGAAATTTAAATAAATTATGCCCCAAAGATGATTTTCCTTTACCAAATATCAACATGATAGTAGATTCCACTGTTGGATATGAAATGCTATCATTTATAGATGTTTTTTCTAGTTATAATCAAATCAAAATCATTGAAGACAATCAAGAAAAAACATATTTTACAACACCATAGGGTACATTTTGTTATATTGTCATGCCTTTTAGATTAAAAAATGCTAGAGCCACATATCAACGTACTATGATGCAAATTTTTATGACTTAATTCACAACACTATCAAGGATTACATTAATGATATACTAGCTAAATCCAAACAATGACAACATCATGCTATTGATTTACAAAAGATATTTTCATGACTCAGATAATACAACATTTGATTAAACCCAAAAAAATGCATATTTAGAGTCACATCAAGAAAACTCCTAGGCTTCATCATATCTCAGTGGGGCATCAAAGTTGATACTAAGAAATTCAAAGAAATTATTGATATGCCACCTCTTACCAACTTAAAATAACTCTGATCCCTCCAAGACAAGATTCAATTAATTCATCATTTTGTATCCTAACTTTTTGATAAAACACAGTCTTTTACCCACTTATTAAATAAAGATACAAAATTTATTTGGGATCAAGTTTATCAAAATAGATTTTACATAATCAAGAAATATATCCTTAATCCACCTATTTTAGTACCACCATCCTAGACAAGCCTTCCGTAATTTATATCTTAGCAATAGATCATGCCTTAGGGGTACTCTTATCACAACATGATGATAAAAATATTGATTGAGTATTTTTTACATCATCTGTACATTGGTTGATTATGAAAATAACCATTCCCTAATAGAAAAAATTATGTCTCACATTAGTTTTTTCCACATAAAAACTCTAACATTACATGGTAAATAATGAGATTCATGTTATCACAAAAGCATACCCCTTAAAATTCCTACTAGCCAAATTGCATCTTTTTGACCATATCACCAAATGGGTTATGTTATTAATAGAATTTGACTTAAAAATAGTCCTCCAAAATTCGATAAAGGGCCAAATCATTATAGACCATTTAGTAGTAGCACCACTATCAGATACAAACCCTTTAAGTGATACATTCAGATATGATTTCACTGCCTGCTCTACTCATTTAGATACTTGGACAATGTTCTTTGATGGATCTTGATGTGCATCTGACACAAGGGAAGGTACTATCTTTATTGATCCTTCTAGCCATATAATTCCCATAGCATACCAATTAATTTTTTCATGCACCACAACATAGTAGAATATGAAGCACTTGTGTTAAGACTGTTTGCTGCACAATCCCTCTAAATAAAAGCTCTTTAGATCTTCAGTGATTCCCAACTCATGGTCAACCAAGTCAACAATATTTATAAAACAAAATAAGAATACATTATCCCATAACACAACATGGTATAATGTCTATCATCCCAATTTGATTATTTTTCCATTAAAGGCATTGCCCAAAAAGACAATAGACATAAAGATGCAATGGCCAGTGCCATGTCACTCATCCCTATTAGTATCAATGATGATCAAGCAATTTTTACAATTAAATGATTATAATCACTATAAATATCCAATGTAGATTGATTTCTCTTTCTATTTTAGCTACTATATGAAGCTCTATGACCCTAGAATGGTTCACTGACATTTACAATTTTCTCAATAAATCTATTACACCAGACACTTTCTCTTGAAATGAAAAATATAGATTACAAAAACAATCACTCTATTATGTAATCATTGGTAAAGACCTTTTTAAATAATCTTTTGATGGACACTTACTATGGTTCATAACCTTGATAGAAGCCAACATTTCTCTTACTCAAATACACAATAGAGAGTATGGTGGTCATTTTAGTAGAAAAGCCATGTCATACAAAATCCTCTGACAATGGTACTACTAGCCTATCATGGAAGATGAATGTTTACAATATACAAAGATATGTGATAAATGCCAATGACATAATACCCTAAAACATGCACCATCACAACAATTACAACCTATTGTCTCTCCATGGCCATTCATGTTATGGGGATTTGAAATCATTGGAAAAATCAACCTTGAGTCCATTGATGGACATAAGTTCATAATCACTGCTATAAAATACTTTATCAAATGGGTGGAATCCATTTCACTTCAATCTACCATAGGTGAATAAATTTGTAGTTTTATCATGACTCATATTATTTCATGCTTTGACCTACCTACATCCATTATTTTTGATAATGGAACATCATTCAAGAACAAAACTATCAATTTTTTTGTACCAAATACAAAATTAAATACATGTTCTCCACACCTTATTAACCACAAGGAAATGGTCAAGTAGAAGCCACTAACAAAATAATTAACAACATTTTGAGCAAAATAATAACCAAATTTGGTGATGATTGGCATAATCAACTATTTTTTGCACTATGGGCCTATTGTACCAGCATTCCTCTGCCCATGAGGGCTACCCCTTATTCAATTTTTTATAGCACAAAAGAAGTTCAACCATTAGAATTAAAAATTCCATATCTTTATGTTTCCCTTAAAGGTATTCTCACTAATGACCAGTATCATGAAAAGTGCCTACACCAACTCAAGAAGTTAGATCATACATGCATTCAAGTTTTATAACATCTCAGAATCTAACAAAAATGTATCCAATGATTCTACAATAAGTGAGTGCACATCAAAGAATTTAAAGTTAATGATCTTGTTCTCAAAGAGAACCTTTGTAATGTTAATGCCAAAGAAGAGACCAAAGGAAAATTCAAACCAAATTGGCTAGGTGCTTACATCATTACTAAAAATATTAGCCCTAAAGTGTATCTTCTAGCCTCAATTGAAGGAAAGAAACTCAAAAATCCAATGAACATTATGCATCTATGCAGATTCCATGTATAGTATGTTATTTCTATGCATTTCTTGTACATAATTTCTTTCCATCATTGATTTTACATAATATCTCCTAATTGATTGTACATAGTTCAAAATATTTTAAAAAATACAAAAACAATATAACACTTCAAAATACAAAAACATTCAAATTTTTTTAAAAACACCAAAAACATTTTTTTATTTTATGCATCATCCATGTTTACATTACTACTATCATGCTAGGACTTACATTTTTTGTTTCATGCTATTGTATGTCGGTTTATCTACATTACCATGCTTGACTTGATCTTCTTTCAGTGTGTGCAGTGACATCCATCTATTTGATTAATTCATTATATCCATTGAGGGGGCATTCCTACTTTTACAATCAAGACATACATCGATATACATACCCACTGGGTGCATCTTCTAGATGACTACACCATCCAGGTTATGTCATTCCTACACTACAAACTTTGAGTCATCATGTTGATGTACATTACTCTATAGATTACACATATTACTACATCAATATTTCACTAGTAATTAACACTTGTGTATTTATTAGCATATAACTATTCTTGTACTACACATGTTTTGCATAATTTCACGTTTTGTTTGATTAGTTAGATGTGTTTGTATCTTCTAAGTTCTTAATTTTTATTTCATTCCTTTCTTAGCATAGCTTGTGTGATTACATTTCTAGTTCCTTCTTGTCTTCTATTTATGCCTTAGGACATAAACCAATGTCCTTTGCCTTTATTCATGTGTGTGCCTTAGGATATTTACTAATGTCCTTTATTTGTACTTTTCTATGTGCCTATGGCCCTTGTGCCAAATTTGATTTTTCACTTGTATGTGTATGTGGCATTTGAACATGCCTTCCATGCTTATCTTCTATTTTGAGTGACATGTGTCTATGTCCCTTGTTTGCATGGCCCCTTAGCCACCCTTGTATGCTTCTTGATTTAAATGCTTGTTTACTCCTCATATGTACAATGCTATGATTCCAATCATGCATTTATCTTTCTTCTTGGATGCCATGATGGACATCATGCTCCATCCCCCATCCTTAATAAAAAACTAACAACCAAAAAATAATATCTAATATTACCAATCCAATCTAGTACTTTGTACATACTCTTACATTGTTATATCTATTTAGGAATACCCCTATTGATCTAATAATTTATCAATTCAAATATTGCTATATCTTACATCTATACAACTTAGCACACTTGAAGGACTCCTTTTCTTTTGAGGGCATTCATGACAGGTTCATCTTTCTTACCCTTAGAAGAGGGTGCATCAAATAGGGTTTTGTCGCAAAGATCAAAACTCCTAACATTTAAAATAGTAGCATTCAAATTAATTAGTACAAAATTTAAAGGTTAAACTAGTCAAACTAGAGTAGAAAAACAATGATAGTTTTAGATCAATAATCAGTTTTCACATCAGACAAAAACATCAAAAATTGATAGTAGTGCCAAACATAGGGGTGCCCACATTTTGGTGCTCTTATCTAGGTAGAAAAACACTTAGGGTTTCCACAAACAGGCAAAAATTTTAGTTCAAGGATGGTTTTTGCACTTATAGATCAGTCAAGTTCAATAGTTTCAATATAATTTTGTCAAATACAATGGGTTATCATGCACAACATGATGGTTCTCACTTTTAGTTCAAATTAGGCAGTTGACATAACTTCAAGATAAGAATCTATGTTCTAGACATCAGTAATTAGGGATAATATATATGACACTTTGATCTTATTTTATTTTTGATTTTAATTTATTCGAGGCATTCTCAGTAGTTGCATGCCTTACTCTATTTATAGGTCATTTGCATCACAATTGAGTTAAAATTTCATACAAGTTTAGCTTTATGAGTACTTGAGTTTCTAAGTTAGATTTCACATAAGCATTTTGCATTAGTTTTAGAGAAGCTTTCATACAAGCCCAACCTCCATCTTTTGAAATGGCCAAGAGTGGCCTAGTTTCTAGGACACATTTAAGCTATCCATGATGTTGTCCCCAAAAAATGTCACTCATTTTTGGAACAACATATGAACTATTTTAGTCTTGGAAGACCAAAATTGTCTCTTCCCTTTTCAAAAATTGTTATGAGCCTTCAAATCCTTCATTTTTCAATATTTTTTAGAAAACTATGGACTCTACAGGCTCATTTCTACGGACTCCACAGGCTCATTTCTACAGACTCCACAGGTTAGTTTCTACGGACTCTTCAGGAGAGAAATAGGTTCAACACTTAGCCATTTTTTTCTATCAGGAAGATCAAAATACCATTTTTCAAGGCCCTAAAGAGCAAGTTCCCTCTGGGAAAGATCAAACCTCAAAGAGCAGTGGAAGCTACCAAGTGTCATCTATCGGGACACCATTTCTAGTAAGTTTCAAAGTTGTAGAACGCGCCATGTGTCCCATTATAACTCAGCAGAGCATGACAAGTGTCTGCATCTACATTTCAAGTTTCTAATAAGTTTCAAATCTTATTTCAATAATCTTCTCTCAAAGTCTAGTGGAAGCTGCCAAGTGTCATCTACCGAGACCCATTATAATTTGCTTCTAGATATGGTGGAAGTCACCTCATGTCCCGTTATAACTCTACGGAAGCTGAAAAGTGTCAACATCTGTAGCTTCTTCTTTTTATGTCATAAGTACTATGGTGGGTCCTAGGTGAGTGGCTAAACTCAAGTGGAATGTGCCATGTGTCATCATCTGCATGAGTCCAAATGAGTCCCAATGTTTTTAAAAGCTCAACAGAGCGTGACAAGTGTCTACATTCACATTTTTAGTTTCTTATAAGTTGTAAAGCTTCTTTCAATAAGCTTCTCTTAGAGTTCCATGGAATGTGACAAGTGGCAACTACAGAAGGTTTCAATATGTTTTTCTAAGAGTAACGGAATGTGCAATGTGTCCCTTGCAAAGCTTGGTGGAGGCTGACAAGTGTCAACCTCCATAGTTTCTTCCTTTTGTTTCGATATTAAGTAAGGACTATGGAAGGCCTTGGGTGAGTCACTAAAAAAAATGGAACGTGCCAAGTGTCAAAATTTGCATGAATCCAAGTGAGTCCCAAATGTTTCTATAGTGTTTCTAAATCTCAGTGGAAGATACCACGTGTCATCTTCCATAGGACTCTCAAAAGACATATAAAGCCTCTATAAGTTAAGTGGATGCTGCCACATGTCCTCACCTATTTCATAGTGGAACATGCCATGTGTCACTTGTTGAGATCAGCAAAAAGTAGCTAGAACAAGTGGGAAATACACGAAGGAATTGCTAAGGAGGATGACAGGCCTGTAACCATCAAATTTAGGGCAACCAACTAGCCATTGAATTTCAAATGATGATGGACTTGAACACGTAAAATTTGTGGAAATGAAGTAGCTATTGATATTTGTAGGCTTAAGCATGGATCTGAATGCATTCAAAGATCTTCAGGGTGAAAGGGAGAATCACTGAGAGGAAGAATCAAAGGAATCAGAAAGGAGAAGAGATAACCATGTATGGGATATGTTTCTAGAAGGTAAATCAACCCACTAGGTGGACATCATAGAGCGTGAACATTCAATGGCGTGGCCTATTTTTATACATTGAGTAGAGTGAAGAGTTATGCACGCATTAGGAAACACATCAGGCAACCCATATTTAAGACCAATGCCCTATTCTATCATAGCCCATGGACATAATTTAAAATGCATTAAAGGCATTGAATGCATCATAGGCCATTTTTGTGAAACAAATCACCCAAGTCTTTCTTGGAGCACTATATATTGGACTCTTTCTTATTGTTTTAAAAGATATCTCTCTGTTATCAAAAACAAAACTCTGCCCAAATTGAAAGGCATTACTGAGACTTTGAGCTTAGATTGTTGATCATATTTTATTATTTGAATAAAAAAACAAGCAACTTTTTAGACTTTGTGCTGGAATAGCTTGGTTGTTGGAGAAATTGTTCTTATGTCTATTTTCTTAATACATTTTTTGTCCATTTAATTAAATAATTAGAATTAGTGAAAATAATTAGAAAGGTGTCCTAAAACCAACTATGGAGAGACTTTGTGCCCCCATAATTTCCTTTAGTGTGTTTTCTTTCTATTCATGTGTAAAGGATCTTGGGATGACGTTGTGCCCTCATTATCCTTCATGTTTTGTTTCTATGTAAAGGACCTTGGGATGACTTTGTGCCCTCATTGTCCTTTGTATCTCACTCTTGGGAAGTTGAGGTGGATACTTTGTGCTACATCTTAGTCTGTTGGTTACTACACCTTTGGTTACCAGTTACTTGTCACTACCTGAAAGAACTCTTGTTATTTCCTACAAGATCACTTCTAAAAGAAGAGAAGTGCCTTCAACATTTTCACCAAGATTTTCTCCTCTATTTATTAAACATCATCTCTAAAAAAAGAGAGATGGATGGTTTATTCTATCCTTGTGTGTTATTTTCTACTTATATATAGTATATAGCTCCTGCATATTTATAGGGAAGCTCCCCTTAATGAGAGGAGAGATTTATCCCCTTTTGATGTAGTAGACTTGCACATCTGGCTGACCAATCTCCCTATGCTATGGTTGAAGAGACCTATTTTGCTCATCAGTTATCTAGTGACAAAATATTCACCCAACAATTTTTGGTGACTCTGTTAGGGACACAATAATTTTGTGTAATTTGGAACCTCAAGCTTTAGATTGAAACATCATCTATGTCTTATCCATTATCATTATAGCCTTATCTATTTATCCTACTGTGAAAGAATACACAATTTGAAGCCTCAAGCTTCAAGCTAAAGCAGTGCCAGTTCTTTTCTATTTTTATTTTTACACTCTGGTAGATCCATGGTATACATGAAGCCAAAGGGTTAAAGGTATTGTTGACCCTATATTCAAGTTGGTACAACAAAGTAATTTTGATCTATTTCCTTCACCATCTCGCCTCCAACAAACTAAGAGCTTTCTTCCTACTAAATTCAAGTCTCCATTATTGGGCAAAGCCTCCATTTTTGCTATTAATAAAGCTTTGTCAATACTTACCCCTCTGAGATTTGTTATTCCACCTTTCCATAGTCATACAATGGTAGTTCAAGGTCCTTGGGGTAACTCTTTTGGCCCACTCAATTTAACTCCACCTCTACATGAGCTACCATGCAACTCAAGAAAGAATTTCCCCAAATTCTTTGGGGATGGGAGAGTTCACCTTGATAAACATATTGCAGCCTTTAGCATAGCCTGTGGCATAATAGGAGTTGAATTTAAGGACGTGGCAGTCAGGCTATTCATGGAAACTTTACAAGGTGCTGCTGCAGACTGGTTCTATCATTTGTAGGCCTAGATTGTGACTAACTAAAACACTCTCAAAGCCAAATTTGAAGCCAGATTCAAGCATGTAGAAGATGCACATACCCTATTGGCTCAACTCACACAAATGAAGAAGGATCCTCATGAACCAATGAGGGATTTCATAGCCAAGTTTGACAAATTGAGGAATAGGATTCTTGTAATTGCTCAGCCAACACCTGCAAACCTCAAATGTTTCTTCATCAACTCTCAGCTGCCTGAAGTGAGTTTTTAGCTGAGACATGCTAGTCACATAGACCTTGATACTGCTCAAGACTTGGCTACTGAGGTAGAAGATGACCTTATCTTGGTAAGAAAGATAATGAGAGATCCTAATAGAATTAAATCCTCTTCATCTTTTGAGTATCCATCTTCAAGCACCACGGATCAAATGGTGCAAAAGCTATCAAATGAACTGCTAGCCTTAAAGAGACAAATGGCCCAAGGTATGTCTACTCCTCCTAATCGAGATATGCCAAGAAGGACATTTAAGAATTAGCCATATCAAGGCAATGCTACTAGGAATCAAGGACAACCAAATCATCTTCCTCCCCCATAGAGGAACCTTGCCATTGAAGCACCCCCAACCAATTTAGCAATTAGATATCTCAAAACAAAATCTGATTTCTCTTTCTAGCCTAAATTGAACCAAGAAAATAATGCTAATCTCTTCACTAAGGAAGAAGAAGAATTAGCTGGTGACTCCAACATTAGTTTCCTAAATTATCAAGATGAACCCAAAAGTGAAGGTAAAGCAGATGAGGGATCATATGCTATGTTCACCTGGTCCAAGAATCAGTCAGCCTAGCAAGCTAATAAAGAAAGAATAGAGGAGTGACCTCAACTAGTAATTTCAATTGCTACATGGGGAACCACTCTACCTTTCTATCCAAAGGACTCAGTGATTGCAGGAAAGGTAAGTACATCAAACATCTCTGTACCTTCTACTTCAACTTCACAGATCACTACCACCCCTCCTAAAAACTAGAAAAATGAACTCCCTTCCTCTATTCCTAGTCCATTTTAGTCATTTGACATAATTGACCATGTCAAGAAGATCAAAATTCAAATGTCTAAATTTGAATTCTTGTAATCTAATCCTGAGTAGTTGGATAGGTTAATTCAGTGTGTGAAGAATTAAGCCATCCTTATAGGACAAGATGTTAAAAAGGTAACTCATGATCCCCCAAAGAACATGTCCATACCAAACAATCTTGTCATTACTCTTCCAGTTGCCCCTAAGAAAATAGAGCCTTTCTATGTTTCCCTATTAATAAATGGTCACAAACTGAGTAATTACATCATAGACTTAGGTGCATCTAACAACGTCATGCTTGCCAAGGTGGTAGAATCTCTTAGACTCACATTGACCAAAACCTTTGGGAGATGTTTCTCCATGGAGAACAAACAAGTATCTCTGCTGGGACAAATCAAAGATGCCCAATTTGCATGTGTCATTCCCAGACAAAAGAATCAAGATGACAGTCCTGGTGGCCGATGTTCCAGCCTCATACGACATTCTTCTGGGGATTTTTTTTGCAAGGATGTTGGTGGAGAACTAAGCATGGACCTGTCTAAGGCAAGGATCCCTGTCAAAGGTGTAATGAAGAGATTACTCCCTAAAAAGGAGGCAAAATACATGGTCACTCAGACATCAGCACCTGAAGCTCAGATTCTATTTGAGTCTGCAGGTAGGGGTAATTACTTCATGACCACAAAGGGTGTTCATGTTTCTGCAAATGAAAGTCATATAGGTGGAAATATAAAAAATGATTCAAATAAGACATCAGAAGAATTGGTAGGGTGTAGTATAAATTAAAAAATATCTTCCATCTCTAATGAAGAGAAATCTGATAGAAGATCAATTTCTAATGATGTTTGGATCCTAGAATTTAATGGCAGCAATTCCTCTACCAGTTTAGGAGCCAGGATTATGTTGATATCTCCTCAAGGAGATATTCTTCCTCCTTAACATGAGTTGCAGTTTAAAAACACCAATAACACTATCGAGTGTGAATCTCTGTTACCCAGGTTGAAGGCTGCTCAAGATGAAGATGCAAAATTCCATACCAAAGGAGATGTCAAGTTGGTGGTTTGTTAGGTGTTTGATGCTGACAATCAAAACATGTGTTGGACTAAACCAGTAGAACAACAAGCTATGGTAGTGGACCATAATACTGCACTCCAAATTTAGAAAAAATAACTCTTCACCAAGAGAGCAAAGATTTATGGTCTTTAGATTGAAGACCACGTCTTGCCATGGGGCAAGAAGAGAGAACCAAAAAGAGTGCACAAAAAATGTGATTCTTGGTGGAGAGTTCCATTCACCCATAATTGATTCTAGGGACAAAATGGTTTCCTATCAGTTTATCAGAATGGAATGCCATTTTCATTGTCTAACAATGGGCAGCGTCTAAATCACTTTAATTATTGAAGTATTAGATGAGTTCACCTGTACATATGTATATTTGTATAGTCTTTAGTTCTATTTTGTGCCTTTAATTTTCATTATTGGTGCCTTTCTTTTTTGGGTAGCATGAATCCATAGCCCAATGGCATACTTGAAGGCATTGGAGATTCTAGTTTCTAATCCCCTCAGCTATTTCAAGTTTTTAACTAAAGGAAGTTCCCCAACTGGAGCCAGCTGTTGTCCCCAAAAAATGTCACTCATTTTTGGGACAACATATGAACTATTTTGGTCCTGCAAGACCAAAATTGTCTCTTCCCTTTTCAAAAATTGTTATGAGCCTTCAAATCCTTCATTTTTAAGATTTTTCAAAAAACTACGGACTCCACAGGCTCATTTATAGGACTCCATAGGCTCATTTCTATGAACTCTGTAGGTTAGTTTCTATGAACTCTATAGGAGAGAAATAGGTTCAACACTTAGCCATTTTTATATCGAGAAGTTTTAAAGACCATCTTTCAAGGCCCCGAAGAGCAAGTTCCCTTTGGGAAAGTTCAAACCTCAAAGAGCAGTGGAAGCTGCCAAGTGTCTTCTATCGGGACACAGTTTTTAGTAAGTTTCAAAGCAGCAAAACATGCCACATGTCCCGTTATAACTCAACAGAGCGTGAAAAGTGTCTACATCCACATTTTAGGTTTTTAATAAGTTTGAAATCTTATTTCAATAAGCTTCTCTCAAAGTCTAGTAGAAGCTGCCAAGTGTCATCTACTAAGACCCATTATAATTTGCTTCTAGATATGGCAAAAGATGCCTCATGTCCCGTTATAACTCTATGGAAGCTAACAAGTGTCAACATCCACAACTTCTTCCTTTTGTGTCGTAAGGACTATGGTGGGTCCTGGGTGAGTGGATAAAATCAAGTGGAATGAGCCATGTGTCATCATCTGCATGAGTCCAAATGAGTCCCAATGTTTCTATATTATTTCTAAAATCTTAGCGGAGCACAACAAGTGTCTGCATCCACATTTTGAGTTTTTTATAAGCTGCAAAACTTCTTTCAATAAACTTCTCTTAGAGTTTCATGGAAGGTGACAAGTGGAAATTGTGGAAGGTTTCAATATGTTTTTCTAAGAGTAGCGGAATGTGCCACATGTCCCTTGCAAAGCTTGGTAGAGGCCAATAATTGTCAACCTCTACAATTTCTTCCTTTTGTTTTGATATTAAGTGAGGACTGTGGCAGGCCTCGGGCGAGTCACTAAAACAAATAGAGCATGCTGAGTGTCAACATCTGCATGAATCCAAGTGAGTCCAAAATGTTTCTACAGTGTTTCTAAAACTTAGTGGAAGTTGCCATGTGTCATCTTCCACAAAACTCTCAAAAGACATATAAGCCTCTATAAGTTAAGCAGATGCTGCCACATGTCCTCACTTGTTTCACAGTGGAACACGCCATGTGTCACTTATTGAGATCAATATAAAGTAGCCAAAGCAAGTGAGAAAGACATGAAGGAATTTCTAAGGAGGATGATGGGACTGCAACCATAAAATTTAGGGCAACTAACTAGCCATTGGATTTCAAATGATAACATACTCAAACAAGTCAAATTCATGGCAATGAAATAGATATTGATCTTTGCATGCTTAAGCATGGGCCCGAATGCATTCAAATATCTTCAAGGCAAAAGGGAGAAACATTGAGAGGAAGAATCAAAGGAATAAAAAAGGAGAAGAGATAGCCTGAGAGCTCAGGTCACATAGAAAAGGATGAAATATAGCAAGGAAAGAGGGAATGATGGAGAAAGATCAAAAAAATCTGCGCATGGGATATGTTTCTAGAAGGTAAAGTAACCCACCAGGTGGACATTAGAGAGTGTGAACATGTAATGGCATGGCCTATTTTTCTACATTAAGTAGAGTGAATAGCAGTGCACACATTAGGAAACACATCAGGCAGCCCATATTTAAGACTGACACCTGATTCTAGCATAGCCCATGGATAGAATTTAAAATGCATTAAAGGCATTGAATGCATCATAGGCCATTTTTGTGAAACAAATCACCCAAGTCTTTCTTGGAGCACTATATATTGGACTCTCTCTTATTATTTTAAAATAGATCTCTCTATTATCAAAAACAAAACTCTACCCAAATTGAAAGGCATTACTGAGACTTTGAGCTCAGATTATTGATCATATTTCTTTATTTGAATAATAAAACAAGTGAATTTTCAGACTTTGTGCTAGAATAGCTTGGTTTTTGGGGAAATTATTCTTATGTCTGTTTCCTTAATATGTTTTTTGTCCATTTAATTAAATAAGTAGAATTAGTGAAAATAATTAGAAAGGTGTCCTAAAGCCAACTATGGAGAGACTTTATGCCCCCACAATTGCCTTTAGTGTGTTTTCTTTCTATTCTTATGTAAAGGATCTTGGGATGAATTTGTGCCCTCATTATCCTTCGTATTTTGTTTCTATGTAAAGGACCTTGGGACAAGTTTGTACCCTCATTATCCTTTCTATCTCACTCTTGGGTAGTTGAGGTGGAGAATTTATGCTACATATCAGTATGATGGTTACTACACCTTTGGTTATCAGTTACTTGTCACTATTTGAAAGAACTCCTATTATTTCTTGCAAGATCACTTCTGAAAGAAGAGAAGTGCCTTTAGTATTTTCACCAAGATTTTCTCCTCTATTTATTAAACATCATCTCTGAAAAAGAGAGATGGATGTTTTATCCTACCCCTAAGTGTTATTTTCTGTTTATATATATAGTATATAACTCCTGCATATTTATAGGGAACCTCCCCTTGATGAGAGGAGAGATTTGTCCCCTTTTGATTTAGTAAACCTACACATGTAGCCAACCAATCTCCTTATGTTGTGGTTGAAGAGACCTATTTTTCTCATTAGTTAGCTGGTGACAAAATATTCACCAAACACATGACACATTTTTAGATTTATAACACTTCTATGGGATTCACGATCCATCTCATATGACATCTATTCTATACCAGTATTGCTTCATAGCTTTAATTCATGTGTTAATGATGGAATAAAAGGTGTAGCTAACCTTTTTATTCTTGAGCCACCTATTTAGAGGGATTGGACACACAATCCAAACATTAATTAGCACATGCATGATTCATTAGCTTCACATAGTTGGTGATGATGGATCTAAAGGGCCATCCTTTAAATTCTTGAGCCACTTTTTGAGGAATTGAGCACTCAGCTCTATTCATGATATTACTCTTGATTCAACACATATTCAACATCATCCAACACATTCCAACATCACAACAAGTTTTGCATTAGTTTGCATACCCAATGAGGTGTATTCATTCCTTTATTTTCTTTTTACTTAGATCTTATACACTCTTATTTTAGATATAACATATCTAGTAAGAAAGGATCTACTTTATGTTTTCATTATATATTTACAATTTATAGTGTGCTCTCTCTATGCACATCCAACATCACATAGATTCATGAGCTTCACACTTAAAAGTAAGCTTAGGTATGCTTCTTATTTTCCTTTATCTTAGTATTTCACTTTGCTACATCACTAGAATAAAGTGGGGGGGAAATGTAGTCATGTAAAATGTGAAATTTTACAATTTTAGGATGGCTAAGACACCTAATCCATAGGTCCTCTTTTTGGCTCACATAACCCTTCTAGGGTACTTCTTTCATTGATTCCTAATCATCCAAATATTTTTAGACTTAGCCTTTTCAGACCCATGAACCCTTTTAGGCCCATATCCACCTCCCTAGGTCTTTTTCCCTCTATACAATAGTGCCAAAATATGATAGGAACACTGGAACCTAGGGTGTCCTATTTTTGATGTTGTTGTCCAAGTTTGCTTTTGCCTCCAATGGTCAAATTCTTTCGGTTCCTTATATTTTTCCTTATTGGCCTCATGCGAATTCATTTAATCCATGATCATTAGTTTCCTTGTAAAAGGCCATTCAAAGTCCATTTATAAGGGTGGGCACTCATTTATAAGAGAAACATAAGAATAAAATCAAGTACACTTGAGCAATCTTCCCTATTCTTTACACACAACCTTCCAACATTATTTCAATCCTACTCAACTCATTACACCAATCCCTAGCCAACTAAAGCACATCTAATTCTGCATTATAGTTGCATTGATCATACACAAATTTCACCAAGCACTTCAATGGGATAACTACATTAGCTTGATCCATCTTCAAAGTATTGGTATGTAGGAAGCATGCCCATACATGGGGTGTGAAGTGCATCTAGTGTATCCTTTACGTACTAACCCCTTTTCTCTCTTTTCTAACTTTGCATTCAAGTTCAAGTATGAGGAGCTCTTAAGGGTTTTAGAAGATTAAAACAGGCACATAATGAGCTTTGCAAGGTCCTCAACCTTAAAATTTTAGTGACAAATGAACATGGGAATTTTGAATAAAACCCATGAAGCTTTCAGCCTTAGGACAATAGTGTTGGAATAAGACTACAATAGTGGATAGTAGGGTCTCTTATTTTTTATGCTTCTACCTAAACAAGAAATGAAGTCTAGAGACCTGCTTCCAACTATTTCTCAATCTTGCTCCTCTAGTATCAGACCTTGTCTTAGTCTATATTAGTCAAAATAAGCTAAGTTTTAATCTCTCTCACTTCCTACTATATTCAAAAACAGGCAAAAATACAATCTATTTATACAAATTAGTAAGGTTAATAAAAGCATATTTATTTATTGATTTACATTGCTCAGCTCCTTTATTATTGAAGAATATAACTCCAATATTCCAAAAAATATATAAGTTGACTTTAGGGGCCTTTTTTAGAAAAAATGGTAAATTTTGGGCTATTCTAAGGGCCATGAAATATCAATATTAGTTTTGAGGGTGCTACCCCTTGATCCTGGCTTGTATTTCAATAAGGAACACACCTAGGGAATTTTCCCTAGACCCTAACAAGGGTATTATCCCTTGACCCTACTAGGAGATGAAGCCCTTAGACCCTCATATCATGGTCCTTTATTTATTTCTTCCCTTATACTCTTCTCAAATGCATTATTAGTAGAGCCTGGAGTCCTCATGTTTTACTTGTTTTCATTTTCACATGTACTCATTTGGTGATCACTACAATTACTGCTTAGTCACATTTATACATATCATCAGCTACATATGATGTCCATTCATTAAGATGTGTATTGGAACTTGTGCACTATTTAATCTTACCTATCTAGATGAATTATCAGTTGAGTTTAACATCCTCACATTGAGCATGAATTATAATTGCAAAATTTTGGGTGTTATTGTTGACTGACTTGGAGGGGTTTTTATGGGCCCTTATTTTTTCTCTTAAGTGCACACTCATTTTACATGACTTGTGTGCCACTTTAGTGTCATTTTCATTAATTTATCTTGTATTCTTGGATGTATTATCATCTAAGCCTAATTTCCATTCATTGAGTGTGCATTGTCACTTATGTAGTGTTTTTTTCTCATTACACTTCTTTGGTGTCTTCTCTCAGTCATGTAGACTCCACTTGAGAGATACCAGTTGATGAGGATAGTTAATTCTACAATTTTGGTTCTTATTGGTAAGACCAACTATGTTTCTTAGTGTGTATATGGAACAATTTCTCACACAAAAGAATCATATTCCATTTATATATAGATAGATTCTTTATCCAACTTATCTTGTTTGGTTCAATAAGTGGGTTAATAATTTTGACAATTTATTAGTAGCCTATTATTACATGTTTCTATGGATATTTCTATGTGGAGCATATATAGTGTCTTTGCACTATTTGGATCATCCTATATTATTTTTTAGAGATCCTAATGAGATTTATATCACTACTCCTCTTCTTTTTCCTATCATCTGATCATAGATTATTGCACTCCCTCATCTTACTCCTATTTCTTGTGATGGCACATTCATGGTAGATTGTACTTTTCCTTCTATTAAGCCACCACTATAGAATGATATGATACCCAACCTTAGTTATCCTATTGGATATTCTACTTCTATCCTTATTTAAGATGTTGGTCTTCTAGAGTGTTCATAGTTTTGTACTTTAGAGGGGTCTATTGTTTCTAGTGTGAGTACCCCCATTGAGAGATTTGATGATTCATATGTTCCTATGGATACTCATATTATAGATCTATATGCTTCATATATAGTATATTCTTCAATTTTGATAATTTTTGAGTTAAGATCTCCTCTTCACATGGACATTCTTCCATCAATTTTTCTATTCCTTTTGATAGGTTCAATTTAGTGTCATTACATTTAGTTCTTGTACATGATCTTTCTAAATCTATGCCACTCCTTATTTTTGGAACTCTTTTAGATATATTTTTACTACTACCTTTATCTTCCATTATGGAATAGGAAAAATTTTAGTACACACCTTGTGGTATTACTTTGGAAAAAGGAAGAAACATTGTTCAATCCAGATGGAGATTGTTTAGTATTTAGGTATAGGATATTGTTGTTGACATTGGTCGTCTTGTGAATCATACTTGGGGTATGGATGAATTCAACATCATCTTAAGTGGGGATTATTATGCATTAATTCTCTATATGTGCTTTGTTTCTCTCATTTGTGGATGCATTTTTGGATATACCCAACATACTTAGAGCATGCACTATTTATTTTCCCTATTTTGGGAGGGGGGAGTTTTTTTACTATGGTTTTTCTCCCTTTCTCCACTTTATGAGAGTTGCTTGCACATGGGTACTTCATCAGGACTTGTAGTTGGGACACATTTCCTCTACCCACCTAAGATATTAATGTAGGACTTTATTTTCCATTTATTTAATTTATTCAAATTATTATTATATGTGGTTTAGCTTGCTTAGGTGTCATTTTTCATAAGGAGTTACTTGATTATGATTTTTAACTAGTTGGTAGGAGTTACTACTTAACCAATCATTCCATAATAGGAGTTACATGCCTATTCTTGGCTCTCTTTCCACTATTATAGGGGAAATTAATTTTCATCTCTCCTATTTAAACTCCTTTTAAAAAGATGAATATATGAAGGATTTACATGATTTTCAATCTTGATTTCCCTAACACAATTGCTTGTTCATTCACTATTATTACTTTGTTTGAGCTATAGTTCATTAAAAATTCCATCTTAGATCTTCAAGAGATATATGATATAATAAAACTTCTATTGGATGTGGACAACAAAGGGTTTTTTTTGTTTTAATGGGGCACTCATATATTAAGGGAGGCAAAAACTAAGATGAGGGTATAAATAAATATGAGCATGAACCTAGGCTACTAATAAAATTGTATGGATACATTTTGAAATGATTTTGGGTGCTTGAAGGAGTGAGTCAACATGAATAAAGGGAAGGAAAGTGGTTAAAATGCCCTAGAATTAGTCAAAATATAAGTGTGTCAAAAGGGTTATTACAATATCTTAGGAGTTTGAAGAGAACCCAAATGTTGATTAGTTCCTTATTAGTGAATCAAGTAAAAATACAAATATAAAAATTCCATGAAACTAAACACTCTTGCCTAATAAATAGGGGGAGCATAACATAATAGACAAAACCAAAAATAAGAGATAAAAACACATAATGATTTTACCTCCTTTATCAAAATTAGTGTCCACTTGTTGGCATAAAAGATGTTATTTCTTAGCCTATGGAATTAGAGATTTTGATAAATGATTTTCTCCATCTTGGTATCAATTATCCAATGGGAAAATGTGGCTTTTATTGGCTTTAATTATCTTGGTGTGAATCTTGGTAAAAATTTATCATTATAACATTAATTTCATGGCTTCTTGAAGGACTTCCTATAGAATATCCTTACACATAAAAGTTTGTTTGGGTAGAGTAAGAGAACTTATATTTATAGGTCTTTAAACTAACTCTAACCCTAGGGAGGATAGGTTTATTTATAACTTTGGATGAATCTAAAATAACCTAAGTTGAGTTACACTAACCCTAGGTTGGGTTAAAGCACTTGTAAAGGCTTGGTAACTCATTTTTAGATATTTATGAGGTTTTGACTCACCTTTTTATAAATTCTAGCAATTGATCAATCAGTTTATTATCTCGCTTGACCTTGACTTCATATTTATTGAAAAAAATCCTTTTTAGATAAATGAAATTAACTAATTCAACTTGAAATTTTTACTTAAGAAAGTTAATTGAGATTTTATTTTTAATTAACCTTGCTTAGTGATTTTTGGATTTTATGAATTATTTTAAAATGTTTTGCATTAAAAACTTAGGATATTTCAGTTGAAACCAAATTATCTTCTTGGTGCATATAGGGTAATGCCCTAAATAAGCAAGCATAACCATGTTTCTAAGTAATTAAATCCCTTACAAATGAATTAGGGAAATACAGGTGAATTTGGGAAATTTAGGTGATTACTAGGCTTAAATTATATCATTTGATAAAAAATTATCTAAATCCTAATTTAGCCATCAAAGTGGCCAAAAATGAGTGTCTAAAATTTACCCTATTTGAGAAGGCATTGCAAGACATAGGCATAGTAATTTATTTTCAAAGAATACAAAATCCATTAAGATAAAAGGATCATACACCAAAGGGTAGTTGATTAGCCCTTGATTCACCTTTGAAGGAATGGGTGGAAAAATATATTTGATGATTGTTATATCTAAATGAAGAAAAAAACATGATCTAGTGGAAACAAGGGTGGAACTATTGATTTTACCAAAGGCAATTATAATCAGTAATGGAGACTGGGCCACTAATTTGCCTAAATGTGGTTATAATCAATAATGAAGGGTGGGACATTAATTTACCCAAAGGTAGTTATAATAAATAACATAATGTGAAGATATTTATTTTCCCAAAGGTGATTATAATCAATGGTACTGACATTTACCCTAGTAGGGTAGATGGGTCAGAATAATAATTTGCCCAAAGGTAGTTATAATCATTAAATAGGTCCAAAAGAAATGACTTTCTCAAAGTAAGTATAATCATTCACATATTTAGATCATGTTATTTAAAATTAGTTTTCCCCAAGAAGTCAAAATATATCATTGATCAATAAAAAAATAATCTGTTGCATCTAGGAAAATTAGAAAGGGAAGATTATGTAAAAAACCCACAAAATAGATTTATGAGGAGTTGGTAAAGAATAAAAACACATTTCTATCCAAAGTGTGAGTAAAAATATGAATGTTAAAATAAACACATTGGATAGTTATAAATATGACATTGTTAAATGAGTTTTGGAAGAGACCTAATAAGATGATCTAGTTATAAAACAATAAAAAACAATGGCATATAGGATCACATAACATGCAAAATTTACCACAGAGGTAAAAAATACACTTCTTGGAGTATGAAAAATAATTAGGCTATGGGGGGAATAAAAATTTAGAATTTAGGATATATATTCACCCCTAGGGTAAAAAATAATTCATTTTCACCCTATCCCTTTGCAATTTGATCTCTAGTTTTTTGCACTATTTACTTGAGAGAAATGACACATGGAGGAGCATGACAACACATTTTTTACTAGGTGAGAGAGAGCATACAACTAAAACATGACATGAAACCATTAATTATTTTCACTTTTGTCATTAATGCCATTTATTTTACATTTATTACTAGCCCTAAGTTAAAAATCAATGAAGTCACCATTTGTGTCTTATGCAAACAATGGCTTCACTAAGGAAATCAATGACTTCATATAAATTTGTCATTCCTTAAAATGGAAGTTTCACTAAAATAAATTATAAATTAATATAATGGTGATTTCACCTATTTTTGGTTGAAATTTGTCATTTTATTGAAAAATGAAAATAATAATTTCACCTAGAAAGGTGCAAAAGTGCCAAAATGATAAATTTACCATTTGGGAAAATAATGACTTCACCCTAGAAGTAAAAAATAACTATCTTAGGAATTTGATATGGGTCCAACCTCTAGGAGAGAGGCAAATGGGCATGGTAGGCTAGGAATAGGTTCAAATAATAGTATAGATATAGGATGACACTAATCTATTTGTGATTGCATGAGTGGTTGGCAGTTTTGATAATAGGAGAGTGATGTTTCCACTACTTGCATACCCCAAAAATCTAGAGAGTTGAGATGAATGTCTTCTTAAAGGATTTATATATGGACAATATGGTGTAGATGTCAGTTATTCACATGGATTGAGTGTATATAAATGTGTTGGTAGAGTAGTAACATAGTGAGACCAACTTTTCATCTACCCATTAGAAAGGAAACTATCACTCTTGAGGATACCTAATATATCCTAAAACTATAAATGAGAGGATATTGACTCTTCTGGATTAATATAACATAATAATAGGTTGTGTTATAAGACTTTGTTAGTTATCAAGGCATTCCCATGGATTATGGGAAGGCAAACATCAATTTTTTTTGAGACTTATATAGATATACAATCTGATGACCTTACCTTTGGGGATCTTTCACCTCCAATTCTAATTAAAAAGGAGGTAATGGTTTTTATGGATATTCTTGATAAGAGTGATATATATTTACATATGGGACTTAGAAGCATCATTCACAATATTATGGATGAGGCCATATAGTTTGCATGGGGGTCAGTTGTCTTGGCACAACTATATATGGATCCCCACATGGTGGCATATAGAGGAATATTCAACATTGGAGATTAGACATTACTAATAGTATGGGGTTGACAACATATATACATCAAGTGACCTATGGGTCAGAGATGGGTTTGAGACCCCAAGGAGCCATTAGAATATGGTTGGGCATAAATTGGGGTAGGATAATGAGGACACAAGGGAGAAATTTAATTCTACCACCACATATTAATGAGTTCACCCCATATTTACTCATTTGGAATTCTATCTACTATATTAGTTCCATTATTTTAGGGATGGTTGGTATATATCCTATATGACATCTAGGTGTTTTATTGTTGATAGGTAGTCACATATTATTAAGGAGTATTTCCCTAATTGGGTACTTTAGTAGTTTATAAAGACATAAAAGATGGGCTCATATGTTTTGCCCATATTATGAGAGAGATCAGCTAGGACATTCTTATTATTTAGGTATGTGTAGTGAATACTAGTTATTTGAGCATGCCATAAGTAGAATAGTCATATACAAAGGGGTGGCATATATAGGGGTTACACTTGAGTACATTTACTTATGGGTAAAGGTGTGAACTTTGAGGCTTACCATTATAGGTTAGGTAGGTAGGCAGATGGATATGGATATTGATGATGTTGAGGTAGAGACATCCAATGGAGCTAGTGATAGTAGTAACATCTAGCAGAGTAGTGGAGGCAAGGAAAGTGACAATTATGATGGATTCAATAGTGGGGATGATATAGGAGATTATGGAAGAGATGACACCCTATCCATAATGGTGATGGATCCTAGAATGATAGGTATATAAGGTATTCATGTTGATTTAATCTAAGCAAGGCCTTCTAGTACAAGTAAATTAGGTAAGGATGTTGGTATACTTGAGGAGGAGATCACCATCAGGGTTAGGGAGATCATAGGTTTAGAGTGGTAGGTGGTATATCTATAGATTAACTTAGACATTCATGATGATATGACTATCCTTCAATTAAATATTACCTAGCTAAAGACTGAGGTGACTAGGATGGTCTAGATATAGGCTTAAATAACAACAAAGAGAGATTAAGCAATCATTGATAGGGACTAGATATTATTATATGTTTAGAGGATCCATCAAGACTATGATGAGGCTTGAAGAGATAATATATCAAAAGGTTTTTCTTAGATGATTCTCAGGAGCCTTTGGGCTAAGGATGAGGCTTCATACTATTATTCTTAAGAACTAGTAGGTTACCACTTTTTGAGGTATGGGATGCTCATAGAGTAGGTAGTAGATTAGGATGACTAAGGACTAGGATACATGTGATAGGATATTTAGTGTAGTCTATTCATCATCTGTGATGACCACCACCAAGACCACTAAGGCCATTAGGGCCACCTCTAACTACAAGTCCCTTGGATACACAGAGCCAAAGTTGATCATTGTCATTTTGGCATACTTTTTTACTTCGAGACACCATGATGATATCTATATATATTTAATGTATATGATACTTGATATACATTGATATTCATTTTTAAGTCCACTGAGGCTAATGTACATGTAAATATATTCTTTTGATATATAGGATGTCTTGGTTTATTATCATGTTTATCTCTCATGTTTAACATTATTTAGCATTATGGATGACATTTTTTAGCATTATGGATGGTATTGTTTAACATTTTTGATATTTATGTCCATGCATGCTCTTTTTTAATTGATTTTCCAAGTATATGATATGTCAGGATCTTGCTCCTCAATTAGAGCACATATGATTACTTCTTGTATTAGCAACTAAACACAGAATTATACCAGAATCAATAAGTAACTAGAAATATGAAACAACATAGGATTTGAGAGACAATACACAATTGTATTAAATACTCAAAAGAAAATACAATAAAGAAGATGCGACTTCTTCTTCCACCTCAAAGGCTTGCCACACCTCAAGACCTTCTTCTCTCTCTCGGTCCCAACAATCAACTCAAATATAGAATTGATGTTCACCTCTCCAACCAGTCAGTAACAATGCTACCAGTACACCAAGTACCCCACCATACTCCAAGTAGATCTCCTGCTCTCTGCTGCTACCTACAAATCACTAGATATTACTCACCATTGTAGATCTCCAAATGTGGTCCTGCACTCTTGCTGACCAAGATCATACAAACACGAAGAACCCCTCTGATTCTCCAAACCAGTACCCACACTTGGTACTGTGGCACTAGGAGGAACACACCATTGCTCACCTCTCTCTCTGAAGGAGCTTATTTTTGCTCTCTTACTCTCTAGCACTAGTTTAAAATACAACCAATGAGTCTCTTAAATAAATCTCATGCAAACAATAATTAGACACCTAATTACAATAATTAGATCCACAGCTTCTAGTCTAAATTTGGCTCTTGACATGCAAACACTTGGTTCGTTAGCTAACTGCCCGTAACATTCACAATTCAAACCACATAGATGACTGACGTCGGTCCCTATTTGCCTGGGGGTGCTGACACCAGCCAATCTCTGACTAACATTAGTTTCCTTCTGTCTGTACTCTACTGACATCGATTGTCCTGACCGATGCTGGTGACTATAACACTCAACAAACACTCTATAACCTCCCTAACTCCTCCTGTTCACATCCTGGTGAAGCTTTTAGCTCCACAACCTAACAATCTCCCACTTGGAGATAAATAGCTGCACTTGTACCTATATCTGTACCCCATCTAATATATTTCTTGGCTTGTATCCCTCTTCAAGCTCAACCTTGAAGACCAACCATCACACACCCTGTGATGCCTTTCCTGTCATCCAAGTAACCTGCCACATCTGAACCTACAAATCCATGTAGTGAAGACCTGGACCCTACATCACATGTCAACCTGCTACTGGTCCCTCTCAGATACCTAAGAATCTACCTTCCTTGAATTGGATCCAAACTCTCTGTCAACTCCCACTAATTGGGAAAAGTAAGGTCTACACTAGACCTCATGTGATTTCAAACACTATTCTAAGCTCTGCTTGAACTGTCTAGCCCTTGGTGTGCTTACCGATTCTCCAACCTAAACCTCACCAACACCTGATTCACATCAACTCCCATTGGAGACAAAAATCTTCATGTCTCTCATGCCAAAGAATTTCGCTGCTCCAAATTCCCCCTGACATACATCTGAACTAACCTTACCCTTAGCTCAGCAAAACCTTGTATGTACAAATCTACTAGCAAACCATCCACATACAATAACAGGATAATGTCATGACTCATCATCCACTTGGTAAGAACAAACACAATAGTTACACTGACATTGACTGAAGCCTTGCTTTGTCATCCACCTATCAAAACCTGTACCACTATCCTACAGCTTCCTCAAGACCATATACCTTGGCCTTCTATCTCACGTATCCATCCACTCTCTTCTTTAACTATGGGAATCCATATATTTCTCAGTGCTTTCTTCCAGTTGATAACTCTACCAACAAAACCTTGTTTGGTTCTTCTCCAAGGACTCACACTCCTCATCCATGCCAAGCTCCCACTATATCTGGATTCTACTTGCATTGCCTCTTCACATCTTCCTAGTTCTCGACCATCAATAAGCAATATAAAGAAGGTGAACAACAAATATGAGGTTCACTTACCCTTTCTGACCTCCATATGAGCGTTTGAGACTTTTTGACAGGTTGTTGTCCACCCAATATCTGTTCCAATGACCGATCTTGGCCATCTCCTAATCTGCTCCCGATCGATGTTGGTTCCCTGCGACTGACCCTGTCTGTCGACGTCAGTCCCATTATCGACGTCGGTGTACTTATTGCTAATGTCAGTCACTGTATGATTGACGTCAGTTCCTACTTCTCAACACCACTGACTTTGCTAATCTACACATGACCAATGTCAGTGCCTGTTTGTTTGACGTTGGTTCCTACTGACTGATGCTGGTATCTGTGTTCACCTGTGAGTGATGACTTTTTACCTGCGAGCTCCTTTTGGGTCAAACCCTTGTCCATATCAACACAGACCTACTTAGAATAATTCAGTCCCTTACGCTGATCTCTGTCTATCATCTCCTCCATGAACACCAAGGCTTTCTAGTTCTTAAGTTTATCAAAGACATATGTCTTTCACTTTAGAACATGCATTCCCCTCCTACATATGTAACCAAGCCTACAAAGCCACATCTCTGTAACAGAAGGTGAATCAGTAATATAAGTAGATAGATAAAGGATACCTACTTTCTTACCACTATCTAATTCAAGTGCATCCACTGTGAGAGTTACTGTGCATCTCCCATCACCTAACTTTCCTAAAGAAATTAGACTCATCTCCAAGATTGGTACCTGCATAACCTCATTCAACACCTGTGTGTTATCCGTCTACAATTTTAGCTTCACTTCCCCTTTGCCAATTCTTTGACAAGGCTCACTAGCTCCTCTCCCTGGGGCTGCATGGAAAGAGGCAACATAATCTGTTATCCAAGATTCAACTTTATCCAAGAAACCTCCCAGAGCATCCTGTGCCACAACCCCTGCAACGTCTGCATCGTTAGTTCTTTCATGCTGATCTGCTACCAACCAACAATATTTCTTTACCTACTCTTTATTTTCATCAATTAGACCATTCATGCTATTTAATTTCTCCATTCGTAGCTTACTTTCTTCTGCCATTGCTATACTCCCACTCAATCAGAAACCCCTGTGAGTAACCTGTAATCAACACACACTATCCAGATCTGAAACCACCTATTAGTAACCCAACCAAAAGCTCTGATACCAACTTGTCAGGATCTTGCTCCTCAATTAGAGCACATATGATTACTTCTTGTATTAGCAACTAAACACGGAATTATACCAGAATCAATAAGTAACTAGAAATATGAAACAACATAGGATTTGAGAGACAATACACAATTGTATTAAATACTCAGAAGAAAATACAATAAAGAAGATGCCACTTCTTCTTCCACCTCAAAGGCTTGCCACACCTCAAGACCTTCTTCCCTCTCTCTCTCAGTCCCAACAATCAACTCAAATATAGAATTGATGTTCACCTCTCCAACCAGTCAGTAACAACGATGCCAGTACACCAAGTACACCACCGTACTCCAAGTAAATCTCCTACTCTCTGCTGCTACCTGTAAATCACTAGACCTTACTCACCATTGTAGATCTCCAAACGTGGTTCTGCACTCTTGTTGACCAAGATCATACAAACATGAAGAACCCCTCTGATTCTCCAAACCAGTACCCACACTTGGTATTGTGGCACTAGGAGGAACACACCATTGCTCACCTCTCTCTCTAAAGGAGCATATTTTTGCTCTCTTACTCTCTAGCACTAGTTTATAATACAACCAATGAGTCTCTTAAATAGATCTCATGCAAACAATAATTAGACACCTAATTACAATAATTAGATCCATAGCTTCTAGTCTAAATTTGGCTCTTGACTTGCAAACACTTGGTTCGTTAGCTAACTACCCATAACATTTGTAGTCTGAACCACACAGGTGACTGACATTGGTCCCTGTTTGCCTGGGGGGTGCCGATGCCGTCCAATCTCTGACCGACATTAGTTTCCTTTTATCTGTACTCTACCGATGTCAGTTGTCCTTATCAATGTCAGTGACTGTAACACTCAGCAAACACTCTGTAACCTCCTTAACTCCTCCTATTTGCATCCTGGTGAAGCTTTTAGCTCCACAACCTAACAATCTCCCACTTGGAGATTAACAACTACACCTGTACCTATATCTATACCCCATTTAATCTATTTCCTAGCTTGTATCCCTCTTCAAGCTCAACCCTGAAGACCAACCATCACACACCCTTTGATGCCTTTTTTGTCATCCAAGTAACCTGTCACATCTGAACCTACAAATCCATGTAGTGAAGACCTTGACCCTACATCGCATGTCGACCTGCTGCTAGTCCCTCTTAGATACCTAAGAATCTACTTTCCCTAAATTGGCTCCAAACTCTCTGACAACTCCCACTGATTGGGAAAACTCAGGTCTACACTAGACCTCATGTGATTTCAAACACTGTTCTAAGCTCCGCTTGAACTATCTAGCCCTTGGTGTGCTTACCGATTCTACAACCTGAACCTCGCCAACACCTGATTCACATCAACTCCCACTAGAGACAAAAATCTTCATGTCTCTCATGCCAAAGAATTTCACTGCTCCAAATTCCCCTTGACATACCTCTGAACTAACTTTACCCTTAGCTCAACAAAACCCTGTATGTACAAATCTACTAGCAAACCATCCACATACAATAACAGGATAATGTCATGACTCATCATCCACCTGGTAAGAACAAACACAATAGTTACACTGACATTGACTGAAGCCCTACTTTGTCATCCACCTATCAATACTTGTACCACTATCCTACAGCTTCCTCAAGACCATATACCTTGGCCTTCTATCTCACGTATCCATCCACTCTCTTCTTTAACTATGGGA
The DNA here is from genome assembly GCA_037957365.1 of Torreya grandis. Lineage (NCBI taxonomy): Eukaryota > Viridiplantae > Streptophyta > Pinopsida > Cupressales > Taxaceae > Torreya > Torreya grandis. Next base: position 228,316 of record JARHVA010005535.1, on the reverse strand, counting down.
ATCCATCCGTTTCTCAGTGCTTTCTTCCAACTAACAACTCTACCAACAAAACCTTGTTTGGTTCTTCTCCAAGGACTCACACTCCTCATCCATGCCAAGCTCCCATTATATCTGGATTCTACCTGCATTGCCTCTTCACATCTTCCTGGTTCTCGACCATCAGTAAGCAATATAAAGAAGGTGAACAACAAATATGAGGTTCACTTACCCTTTCTGACCTCCATATGAGCATTTGAGACTTGTTGATAGGTTGCTATCCCCTCAATATCCGTTCTAGTGACCGATCTCAGCCATCTCCCAATCTACTCCCGACTGATGTCAGTTCCCTGCGACTGACCCAATCTGTCGACGTTGGTCCCATTACCAACACCGGTGTACCTATTACTGATGTCGGTCACTGTATGACCGACATCAGTTCCTACTTCTCAACACCACTGACTTTGCTAATCTACACATGACCAATGTCAGTGCCTGTCTGTTTGACGTTGGTTCCTACTGACTGATGCCGGTATCTGTGTTCACCTGTGAGTGATGACTTTTTACCTGCGAGCTCCTTTTGGGTCAAACCCTTGTCCATATCAACACAGACCTACTTAGAATAATTCAGTCCCTTACGCTGATCTCTGTCTATCATCTCCTCCATGAACACCAAGGCTTTCTAGTTCTTAAGTTTATCAAAGACATATGTCTTTCACTTTAGAACATGCATTCCCCTCCTACATATGTAACCAAGCCTACAAAGCCACATCTCTGTAACAGAAGGTGAATCAGTAATATAAGTAGATAGATAAAGGATACCTACTTTCTTACCACTATCTAATTCAAGTGCATCCACTGTGAGAGTTACTGTGCATCTCCCATCACCTAACTTTCCTAAAGAAATTAGACTCATCTCCAAGATTGGTACCTGCATAACCTCATTCAACACCTGTGTGTTATCCGTCTACAATTTTAGCTTCACTTCCCCTTTGCCAATTCTTTGACAAGGCTCACTAGCTCCTCTCCCTGGGGCTGCATGGAAAGAGGCAACATAATCTGTTATCCAAGATTCAACTTTATCCAAGAAACCTCCCAGAGCATCCTATGCCACAACCCCTGCAATGTCTGCATCTTCAGTTCCTTCATGCTGATCTGCTACCAACCAACAATATTTCTTTACCTACTCTTTCTTTCCATCAATCAGACCATTCGTGCTATTCAGTTTCTCCATTCATAGCTTACTTTCTTCTGCCATTGCTATACTCCCACTCAATCAAAAACCCCTGTGAGTAACCTGTAATCAACACACACTATCCAGATCTGAAACCCCCTGTTAGTAACCCAACCAAAAGCTCTGATACCAACTTGTCAGGATCTTGCTCCTCAATTAGAACACATATGATTACTTCTTGTATTAGCAACTAAACACAGAATTATACCAGAATCAATAAGTAACTAGAAATATGAAACAACATAGGATTTGAGAGACAATACACAATTGTATTAAATACTCAGAAGAAAATACAATAAAGAAGATGCCACTTCTTCTTCCACCTCAAAGGCTCACCACACCTCAAGACCTTCTTCCCTCTCTCTCGATCCCAACAATCAACTCAAATATAGAATTGATGTTCACCTCTCCAACTAGTCAGTAACAACGCTATCAGTACACCAAGTACACCACCATACTCTAAGTAGATCTCCTACTCTCTGCTGCTACCTGCAAATCACTAGACCTTACTCACCATTGTAGATCTCCAAACGTGGTCCTGTACTCTTGCTGACCAAGATCATACAAACATGAAGAACCCATCTGATTCTCCAAACCAGTACCCACACTTGGTACTGTGGCACTAGGAGGAACACACCATTGCTCACCTCTCTCTCTCTAAAGGAGCTTATTTTTGCTCTCTTACTCTCTAGCACTAGTTTACAATACAACTAGTGAGTCTCTTAAATAGATCTCATGTAAAAAATAATTAGACACCTAATTACAATAATTAGATATGTAGCTTCTAGTCTAAATTTGGCTCTTGACATGCAAATACTTGGTTCATTAGCTAACTACCCTTAACATTCACAGTCCGAACCACATAGGTGACTGACATCGGTCCCTATTTGCCTGGGGGGTGCTGATGTCGGCCGATCTCTGACCGACGTTGGTTTCCTTCTATTTGTACTCTGCCAATGTCAGTTGTCCTGACCGATGCCGGTGACTGTAACACTCAGCAAACACTCTGCAACCTCCCTAACTCCTCCTGTTCACATCCTGGTGAAGCTTTTAGCTCCACAACCTAACATGATATGCTTCTCTCTTCTCATTTTCTTATGTTGTATGACTTATATGGATGCTTATTCAAAGATGTATGTTTGTGTTAGCATATTATAAATCATATTTATTTATTACTCATTGATTTAGGCATGTGTTTGGTTATTTGGTTGGTTTTAATCTTAGAGAATTACTACCATTGTATGGATTTGATAGTCTCTATTGGCCTATTATTTATTATATCTTATGATATTATGTATCATAGTTATGAAAAACTATAATAACAATGTATACCCTAAGCATGTAAAATTTGGTTTAAATGTGACTATAAAAATACTAGGGATAAGATATGAACAATCAAATCAGAAGTGTGAATATAAGATAAATAAACCAAATGTAGGAATATATACAAACATTCACAACCTAAATAAAAGATATGGATAATAAAGACTCAAGTGTAAATAAAATGTAATAGACTTATTGTAACCAAAAAATGAAAAGGAAACAAACAATAAATAATTAAAAAAGAAAAAAAAATAACAAAATAAACAAACTAACAAACTAACACAAACAAAAAAAAAACAAAACAAATAAACTAGACAAATGAAACAAACAAGATAAATAAAATACATAAACTAATCAAACACAAATAAACAAGTAAGACAAACAAACTTTATAAACAACAAAAAAAAACTATACAAAAAAAATAAACAAAATAAACAAACAACACTATACAAACAAAATAATACCAAGGCAAATAAGAGATTAATAACTAAAACTATTCTAAACACACGAAAGGAAAATAAACAAAATAAGCTAAAATAAATGACAACATACAAATAATTTTAGTTATAGTTTTAGTAATAAATAAAATATAAGGAATAAATTATTCATGCATGTGTAAGATGTGTTACTCTTTGTGACAAGGTTTCCCCTAGGCTAGGTAGAAATAACATAGTAAAATAACACAAAAATAAATGGCACAAGGTTGACCCTAGGCTATAGGGAAACAATGACAAAGGGTATGATGACAAATAATTGTCCCTAGGCTACAAGGATCAATGACACAAATGTGACAATAAACATTGCCCTTAGGCTATATGGGACAATGACATAAAAATAAATTGGGGGAATAGAAGAAATAAGAAGGGGTATCTGAGATGACTCCATATGCACTAGGTAGGTGGACACTGGCTACATAGTTCCATGGACACTAGGTCCAATATAACTTTAGGACAAATTTAGTTCTCCAAGATATGGGATAGAATAAAATTGATGATAAGAAAAGATGATTGAATTTTATAGGATATAGGAATGGTCTCACAAAATTTTGAGTGCATAGGAAATAGGGGGATGATGTTTATAATCATGAAAGCATCAAACATAAGAAACTCATGCAAGTGTGAGAACATGTTTTAAGCTAAAACCACACTAAAAAATAATATATGAGTATCCCACTTATGAACTAAATTGGTAATTTATAATGTTTACTACATCTATGTCTTGGAATGAGATTGAGATCAAAAAATTGTGAGTGTTGGATAAGGTTGCTTGCAAAATGATGAGAGCATTTAAACATAAATTACTTTCAAAATGATAGAGCATTGGCTAAGGTTGATAACAAAATAGTAAGCGCATTTAAATAGAAAATGTTGGAAAAATGGTGAGAGAGTAAGAAAACAATAAGGATGGGGAAAATAAAATATAAGTTATTACTTTTGAAATAGCTATAAGACCTAGAATCCTTAAGGAAAAGAAGTGGTCATGAATAAAAATATTGTGGTTGTTGTCAAGCTAACTTGATATACACCATGTATTCAAGTACTACTTACATAGTCTGTGTGGACCTTAGGCTGATGAATTTATCCAAAAAAATGGGAGGGAAAAGGCCAAGTAGCCTAGAAATTAAGTTGGAGACATAAAAAAGTCCATCCCAAAAAATATTTCTAGCTTTATATCTTGCATGGAAATTCTAAGCCAATTTTCATGATTTTGTCATTTTTAGGATTTTCATAGGTTTTTGCAAATGTTTAGGGGTTTTAAACTATTTTAAATGTTTTTAGAATTTTCAAGACATCTCAACTCAATGAATAATTATGAGACACAAAATGGTCCAACTCATAAATTGATGAGAGTGTGGCTTAGGATGATCATAAAATGGTAAGTGTTCAAACTTGTTCATAAAATGATAAGAGCGTTCAAACAAGGGTGGCCAAAATAACCTTAGAAAATAGTGAACTCTACCTACATGGTCCAAATGGACCTCAAATATAGTTTTGCTTATAGATGTGAAATTTGGGAAATGTTTCCAGTATTTTGGTGTTTTCAGTATCTCAGCGCAATAGAAAATTATGGGATACAACATAGTCCAACTCATAAAATCACAAGAGCATGGATTAAAAAATTCTCACAAAATGGAGAGATCATGGAAAAGGGGTTATTGAGATATCTTTAATGTAAATTAAGAAATGCCTACATAGTCTCAAAGGATCTCAAATCACTATAGTTCTACCTACATAAAAGGCATTTGACTAAGTACCAACAAGTTTAGGAATATGCAAATGGCAAGGTATGGGATAGTGATGGTAAGGTGATGGGGTAATTCATGGTAAAGGGAATGTTCTTAATTTTTACCAAAGGTGGTTATAATTAGGAAATAATGGTAAAGGGTTGGTAATATTAATTTTCCCATAGGTGGTTATAATTAGTTTCATGACATAATGATATAAAACATAAGAAAAAATGAAGGATACAATTACCAAGACCACTAACATACTAATTTGATATACTGTCATTCAAAAAGTGTGAATTTGAATCAACTTCTATAATTTCATCTTTCATCAACCATTGAATGTGAATAAAGTAAAAATTAATAGGAAATAAGTCCAAAAATAATGAGGTGGGTTAAAATAACTAGTTAATAAAATACTAAGGTATGGTAGGAATGGTATAGGATATGGTACAAAGAATGGGTATATCCTGACATAACTTAAATGATCTTTGTAGATAATAATTCAAGCCCCTTAAGCATAAAAAAATTTGAGGTGAATTATTTTAATTGATTTTATAATTTCATCTATTTTTGGTGTGGCGAGTCTATCTAATCTAAAACCATAGTTATCAATAACTATATAAGTCCTTAACTAGTTAGGTTGGAACTTTACTTTCTTATTTATCTCAAGATTGATAATTTTATTTTAATACAAGGTCACCAAGCTTGAATTATTGATGTTTAATGAATTGATTATATTTTCCATGTAATATATTTTGATATGCCTAAATTTTATTAAAGGTGGACATGTAATTTCCATCAAATAAGTCTATCTCTTGAAAATGAGTTACTCTTTAATCTTAATTCAATCAATGATGTGTTGTAGTGAAATTTGGAGAGAAGGAAACTCAACCTCGATAGGAATAATGGCCTTAGTGATGTAAACAAGGTAGTATGGGGTAGCTCCTATTAAAGTATGAAAACTGGTATGGTAGGATCAAAGGGTGTTAAATAGCTGCAAGTGCCAATTATGACCACCATCATTGGCAATCTTCTTTAGAATATTAACAATGGTTTTTCTTAGAAGCCTAATATTTGTCATTGCTTTGTGGGTAAGAGGTGGAATATAAATGTTATTTGATATGGTATTGGGTACAAATATATTTCACATATTTGTTTTTGAATGATTCATCATTATTAGATATAATATCAGAGGGTATACCATAGTGACAAATGAGATGGTTAAATATGAATTTATATATCTACTTACTAGTTATGTAAGTGAGAGGAATGGCTTTCACCCACTTGGTGAAATATTCGGTAGTAGTTAGGACATGTTTATGTCTATTTGAGGATATAGGATTAATATTGCCTATGAGGTTGATTTCCTATGTTGAGAATGGCTATGGTATTTTTAGTGGTTTGAGTGTTTTGGATGGATCATGAATTATATTAGTATGATTTTGAAACTTTACACACTTATTCACATATACAACTACATCTATTTCCATCCTCAACCAGTAATAAATAGTATGTAGTGATTTCTTAGCTAGGATTCCCCCACTAGTGTGGGCTCTAGACACTCCATGAACTTCCCTTAATGTTGATCCAAATTTTGTCAAATAAAAATAAAGAAGTAAAGTTCCATAATAGCTTCTATGATATATGGTAAATCCAAATAAAGTATAACATGAGGATTTATGGATGAATTATTTTTGTTTCTTACATGAAAGGTCTATGGGAATATTTTGGTCTTAGAGGTAGGCATAAATGTTAGAATACCAAGGAGATGTGGGACCAACAATATCACAAACAATCTTGATGGCTGATTATTCATGTGTTAGTGCTATGAGATATTCCACAAGAAATTGATAATCCATGACTCTATCTATAATTTGAATCATGGAGCCAATTATTGCCATGGCATCAATTATTTTGTTATTAGCTTTAGGTATAATTTTAAACTGAATGTTGGCAATTTGTTATTTAAGAGTGTCAACCATGTCTTTATATGGTAATAAATTATTGTCTTTCATTTGGTATTGGTATATGACTAGATTGATTATAAGTTATGAATCAACATGAACCAATAAATATTAGATGTTCTACTATACTACTTGGCTAAGCCCTACAATGAGAGATTTATACTCAACCATGATATTGGTATAGGGAAAACTAATGAAAAAGGACTTAGTAATAAGATCCCCATATGGTGTGATAAATAATATTTTTATGCCTAATTCATGAGTGTTGAAGGTACTTCAAAGTGCATTTTTCACTATTATACCTTAAGTGGTGATTCTAATTCTTCTATGATCATAATGGCTTCATATAGAAATTTGAATGTAAAGGGTTGAGTATCAAGAAAAGGAGATTATGCAAGGTGATTTATGAGTACCTATCCCTTAATATATTTTTGGTTGGCACATTAAATATCATAACTCACACAAAATCATGATCTACTTTGACATGCAACCCTATAGAATTATTTTATAAAGTAGATACTTGAGTGGATCTACTTTGGAAATAACAATGGTCTTGTTGTTCATCATATGGTGATGCACCATAGATAAACAAGATTTTTTTATCAATGTATAATTATGTTCATACCTAACCAAGGTTTTAATCAAATAATACACAACATGCTCTTTACCCTATTTATCATATTGTGCCAAAAATACCCCTAGGGAATTTTTAGTTATTGATAGGTAAAGTAACAATGGTTTATTTGACATAGGTGTAAATAAAATAGGTAGATTAGCTAGATATTCCTTGAGATGTTCAAATGATTTATGTCAATCTTCATTACATGATAACATAATGACCTTCTTCATCAAGTGTGTAAATAGATGGAGTTTTTTTATCTAACTATGATATAAAGCATCATATTGATTGTATCTTTCCATGTAAATTGTAAAGTTGCTTTAAGGTAGATGGATGTGAAATTTCGGTAATGGATCAATCTTTGGATGGATTAACTTCAATTCCCCTATGAGAGATAATGAAGCCTAGCAATTTTCTAGAAGTTACACCAAATACACACTTCTTAGGATTAAGCCTAACTTTTTACTCTTGAAGTCTTTCAAAGATTCTCCATAGTATGGTTGGATGGTTGGCATGATTATTTGATTTAATCAAAATGTCATCAACATAGTCTAAAATGATTTCATGCATCATATCATAGAAAATCACTACCATGGCTTGTTGGTATCTGGATCTTACATTATTAAACCCAAATAACATCAATTGATAACAAAAAGTTCCCCATGATGTGGTGAATACTATTCTAAGCTAGTATTATAGTGTAATTCTAATTTGGCCATATCTTGAAAATCCATCCATAAGAGAAAGCATTTCATATCTGGTTGTAGAATCAATAATCATGTCAATATTTGGTAGAGGAAAGTCATCCTTTGGGTAGGGTTTTTTAATATCCTAGAAATTAGTTCATAATCTAAGACCTTCTAGTTTCTTACTCACTAATATAATGTTGGAAATCCATTTTGAATAATAAATCAACCAAATACATCTCACATATAAGAGTTCCACCAGTGCTTTATAGCTTTCACAACAATATGAGGATACATTTTTCATAGATTTGGCTTAACTGGTTTGGCATCAAGATGTATAATAAGATGATTTACACCCAATTTAGGGTCGAAACGTAGAATATACAAATAATACCATGCAAATATGTCACTAAAATACATCAGAAGGGATATAAAGACTTTATGTTCATCCTTAGTGAGGGACATGCCTAATTTGATCCATTTTAGGTCCTTTAGAGTCCCAATATTAACCTCAAAAGTTTCCTCCATAATAAGTGTAGAACCATATTCTAAAATAGTTGGCAAGGAGGTAAACTAGTTGGCAATGGCAAAGTCCTCTAGCCAAACTAGCTCATCTAATTCTTTAAAATAGGAGGAATAAAAATCTCATAATGTTGGTAAAGGCCATGTGAAAAATACTTCAAGGCACTCTTTAACAATCTATACAAAATCTTACCACTCTTTGGTACTGATCTCAGATCCATATGTAAGCTTTGGACTATTAGTTTCCTTTGCTTCATGTGAAAAGGGGTGAACATATCTATCTAATGGCACCTAAAAAAAAATTTCACTAAGAGACTTTCCTTTTTATTTACTTTTACCTTGGTCTAAAAGTGCCTCAAAGAGGTTTTCACTTCTAGACCTCAATGTTTAATTTTGTTTTTTTTGCCAAGGAATTTCACCCACTCTCTAAAATAGGCAACAAGATAAAATATGATAGAAAAGCCTTGCTTTTGATCTCCAAGAATAATATGATATCTCAAACCCATAAAGTTACAAATGGCCTCTTCATTTTCAAACTCATCTAGTGGCATTGTTGACTCTTGTGGTTCCAATCTATCAATTATGGGTGAGAAAAGGTAAGTGGTGAAGGGTGATAAATAGGATTAAAGGTATAAATGGCATAAGGGTTAAATAAAATCATGTTGGCAAGGTAATTATAGATTTTATAATTAGACGTTGAATCACTATTGTCATTATCTTCACTAGTAAATAGGGTAAGAACTTGAATAAGGTATGTGGAGTCACCTTCGAGTGGTTTAAATTTGATACCATGTGTTTCTTGGAATTGGTTATTAAAACAAGCTCAATAATTCATTGATAATATATTCCTAGGCCTATACCTTCATAATATAGGATATAAATAATTTGGTTAGGGATAAGATACTTTACACTTTTATAAAAATTATCTAAATCATTAGTATAATGTGATGAGTCATCTTTGATTAAGGGGTCCTATTCTAGGCTAGAGGATAGTTTAAAAACAATGGGTTTGGCAAGATGAGATTTTCCTCAGTTTGCCACTCCATGTGAGTGGTCTTGGCCTTGGATCTCCCATAGGCTTTTGAATTTTGTGGTAACTTAGAAGTGTGGAAGGAATCGTGGGTATTATATTCTCTTATACCTTTATCAGATATATAAAAGTGATTGGCAATGTCTAGTGGAGGTGCAAATGAGGTAGAATTTAGGCTGTCAGGTTCAATGTAATTAGATTTTAGTTATAATTCAATGGATTTATATTTTTTGCCTTTTCCTCCATCAGATTTAAGCATAGGATTAAAGAAAAAATGATAATTATATCTCTTATACTATGCCTCTATATGTTTGCAATACTCATAAGGTTGGAGATCAGCTAGTATAGTCACTTCCATACTTGAATGGGAAAATTTAATACATTGATGTAGTGTGGAAGGTATATACCTAATTTCATGGATATAGGGCCAGCCTAATAACAAATTTTAATATAATTCTAGGTCAAAAATTATGGTGCTGGTTTAGAACTAAGCATGATATAAAATAAAAGAGCCAATATGATAAATTAAATCATGAAAAGTTGAATACATAGTAAGATAAATAAAACACATTGAACACCTTATTCACTCTATATTATCAAACATTCAAGTGTTACATATATATAGGAATATAATTCCTATAATATATCCATAATTATCTTACCCGAAATCTCTCAATCTTCTATTTATGATATATTCTTATAAATCATAACAATATATCTCAACAAATAATATATACTAGTCTATTATTGTAATATTGTTTATAATAATATTTTGATATTTAAAAAACTAAATAATTATATTTACGTCTTGGTAAATATCAAATTAACATACAATAATAATGTTACTAGATATTAATCCATAATATTCACCCCCTTAACATTATTATCCCTAGTCACACCCCCTTAATTTGAACATGGGGAGAATATCATCCTGTACTGCATCTAAATTTGAGTATGTGATTTTTCCAAGGATCACAAACCTAAAAAATGGTTTTTATATGGCTAACCAAAAACCAATGATGGTTTTTCCCATGGCTTATCAACAACCAATGATGGTTTATCCCATGGCTAACCACCAACCGAGTGGTTTACTGGTTTAACATAAACCACATCATGCCTAAAAGTACATATTTAATTCTCATAATTTTCACATTTTAAAATATTTACATAGGAATATTTAGTTCATTGAATAGGTATACAACATATATTCTTATTTAGCTACCACATAAATCAAGAAAGTAAACACATTACACACAACTAAAGCAAAAGTCACCATATCATTGGTGCAACCCCATTGTTGGCAAATAACGAGAGGTCATTGAAAGACATCCAACCTCCTATGTCTCCATCCTCCATTATATTTGTTTCTTATTCAATAGAATATATTTTGAGGCTCATTGGATATTGTGTACAAGAAATAATGCATCCACTACAATAAATAGTTGAACTTTGCTGACCAAATGACAAATAATTTTTTACAAGACATACATCTACTACAAATACTTTAACACTTGAATTTTTGTTTTTGAAATTATATGACATAAATTCAATAATATAATTACTTGGACCCAAAAATAAGACTAGACTTCTATAGAAGATAAATAATTGACTATAGAACATATTTGTAGTCTACATACATTAAGATGATAAAAAATAAATCCTAAATAACTTTTATATATTTTTAAAGATTATTCTAAACTAAAACTTATATATCTTGACTTTACTATTATGATGCTTTAATGATATCCAATTCAAATATTGATTGACTCATCTAAAATTTAACTCTTAATAGGACAAAATAACTCTAAATATACAAGACACTATAAAATATGAACTATGCACTAAAATATGACTTGTAACTTTGAAAAATAAATATAAATGACTTAGTGGGCCATCCAACACAATATAAAAGTTTCATTTGGAGATTAGATGCATAGAAATATTAGATAATCAATACGCAGTTCCAAAATTGTGCGGTCCTCAACTTGGTAGAAGTGTAGTGTTTGAAGCCAAGATGACTCCAATTTTCAACAAAACATGTTAAACTAAAAAAACCATGTTCAATTTTCATGATGATATCACAAGTATCATCATTTGAGTGGGAGTACTGATATAGATGTTGGTCTACAATGCCAACAATTAGATATATATTTTGTGCCTTAATACTTGGGATTAATTTCTCATTTGCTACATGATTCATGCTATATAAAGTTGGAGACTGGTTCAAACCTAATCCATGAAGAATATGGATGTTGATTACATAAGGCCATATAGATCAATACATGTAGAATGAAAATCATGAGGACTATAATATCCATATTTTATAACCACTAATGCATTGAATAATTAACTATTCTTAGATGCAAGAAATATCCCCATGCTTCTATCTAAATTACTCTGGTAATAAAAACTATGAACAAATTTAAAAATAAAAAACAATAAAACTCTCATAGAAGGGGTGACCATAAAGAAAAATGGATCTACTCCAAATAGGCTCAGAATCCCATCTACTTTGATACTAGATGATGGTGTTGGTTCATAATTAAGCATGGATCATAGAAAATAAAAGAGCCAATATAATAAATTAAATCATGAAAAGTCAAATACATAGTGAGATAAATAAAAAACACTAAATACTTTATTCACTCTATATTATTAAACATTCGGGTGTTGAATATATATAGGAATATCAATCCTATAATCTCTCCATCATTCTCTTACCTAAAATCTCTCAATCTCTTATATATGATATATTGTTATAAATCATAACAATATATCTCAACAAATAATATATGCTATTCTATTATCATAATATTATTTATAAAAATATTTTGATATTTAAAAAACTAACTAGTTATATTTACCTCTTGATAAATATCAAATTCACATACAGTAATAATGTTACTAGATATTAATTAGTAACACAAAACATGGCATAAAACATCATGGGTTAAAGTCGTAATGACCACTAGAAATTTGATAGTACCTTGTGATTCTCACTCCTCTTTATCATATGACTTGATAACAATGGTATTTGACTAATGGTCAATTTTCAATTATTCAAGATAGTTTAGCAACTTCAAAGACATAATGTTTAGGCCTAAACCATTATCTATAAGGACACATTTAACCTTATGCTTTCTTATACTAACCTTGGTGTACAATGGGTTATTATGCAATGGCCAAAGGATGTCATGTCACTTTGGTAAAAGGTAACACATTGCCCAAGGGCCAAATGTCCTACCATGGCTTAAAATTTATTTAGCATGATGTCATCAAGTATGAGGGATTGTCTCAAGTATAAATTTAATATGTTTTTATAGATGCTATATGTATGCAACATATCCATGATGGATATTTATGCAGGAGTATTATAGAGTTGATCCACAATGTCATAGATATTCCCTTCAATTTTTTCAATTGGATTATATTTTATAGGAATGGAGGTTAGAATGGGCTCATTCATTGAATTTAACTATGGTCCTTTAATGGTAATCTTGGTTTGTTGAGTTGTGATTTTGTAATCTCAATTTGGCATAAGGATTTGGTAATTGGTTGGAGAGGTTATATAACATGGAATGGTAATTATTGGGTAGTGTTGATCTTGGATACTAGCATTATTTGAAGAAGGATTACCAACACAAGGAGGTTGGTAGGCATTATTTGGCCGATAGAATTTATTAGTTACAGGTCTTGGTCTATTGGTATTTTGAAGGGGGTTACTAGTAATGGTGATGACATGACTACTTGAGATGTATACTAAAAAAATATTATAGGTATACATGATGACATGGTAGCCTCCTTGATTAGTTTGGTCATTTTTCCCTTAGTTCTAGCCATTATGTTATTATTATGGATGGCATTATTATTTTTGATTTTGTGATGTTCTTTGATACTATTGTTGATATTATTGGTGTTGGTGTTGGTTATTTTTATGTTGAGGAAATGGGTTTTGATATATGCCTAGGTTATGATTAGTCATAAGAGCATGGGTATATCATTGTATCTCTCCATTATCCAACATATTCTTAATCATATGCCTTAGCTAAATACATCAATGTATGGAGTGCCCTTTGACATGATGGTACTAACAAAACTCATGTTATTTGTGTCAGTCAAAAAAAAGAATTCCTTCAGGAAATGACTTTGATATAGGCCAAATAATCATATTTTATTGAATTAATTTAGGGAATACAAACTTAATAGGTTCGTTGAGGTCATTAATTTTTTTGGCAATGGGCATTTTTCTCCTTGGAGGAGGTGCTTACAATTGGGTTTGATTTTTTGGCTATTATTTTTGTGGAGGCCTTGGATGAATGAATGGAGGTGGTGGTTGATAAATGGGTGGATGTAAATGGATAGCCAACATTTTCACCATTTGTATATGTCATAATTTAGTGACCCCATTTCCAAAAACATTTTTTTTTTGGTTTGGTATTTCATTAATGTTAGTTTAAGGTGGTGTTGAATCTATTATTTAGATAAGGATTTGATTTTGGTTATGGATTTGGTTTTGGTTCTGATGGCCTTGATGCTGGTTTTATCTCTTATTAGAAGAAGATAACTTGATGATATCTTTGTTGACAAGGGCCTTCTCAATATGTATCCCTTTTTCAATAAAATCTTCATATGTATTAACACACTATAGCTCAAGATGATAAGATATTTCAATGTGTAGGATCTTGGTAAATATCATAGCCATTACTTATCTAAAAATTTATGAGTGAACTTGCTAGCAAGTGCTCTTCACCATTGCAAGTAAGCAATGAAGATTTTACCATTTTTGTATTTTGTTTAGCCTAAGTCCACCACTTTAATATCATATTCAAGATTATATGAGAACTATTATATAAACTTATCTGAAATATCATCAAATTTTGGTACATAATTCTTTGGAAATTTCAAAATCCATTTCAAGGCTTGTTTGGCTAAATTCTTAAAAAGAGGAGAAGCAAATATATGTAATTGTATGCCATTGGTTGGCAAGTAACAATTAATTCCTTTAAATTATCTTTAAAGTGGATTTTTCCCTTGTATTTATCAAATTTGGGATGCTCATAACCCAAAGAAAATGGTATTTAAAGATAATCCATGTTGAATGGATACGAACATATTTTGTCTAGTTTAAACTTCTTTGTTTGCTTTCTAGTCTAAATGGATTGAATTACATCCTTAATTTGATGCAACTCTTGTACTAAGAAGTTGGATGGTGTAGCATATTACTATTGGAATTCAAATTTTGATTACCTTGACAAGGATATGTAGGAATGGCATACTAGGGAATGTTTGTTGGATTGGTTGAATGACTAGGTATACGTATCTATGCATTAGGATTTTACTTTTGATATAAAATATGAGTTATTTTTGGTAAATATTCTATCAAAATTTGGCTACATAAATTTTTTTGGAAAAATTTAGTTGTGGTAAGGACATTTGGCTAGGTGGAATGTATTGGTATTGTTGTGTTTGGGTAGGAACTTGTTGTCTACTCGTCAAACCATGATGTATAAAGAGAACACATTATTGATTAAAACCTTGATGTTGGAGGTGTTGTATGTTGGATCCTTTTTGTATGTGCAATACTCATTAGGGGAAAAGAAACTGTTTCCTAGCACCTAGTACTTATTGCACATTAGAACCTTGTTATTGATTAAACACTTGTTGTTGGTTAGGCACTTGTTGAGGGTTTGGCATTTTTTGTTGTTGACCAACCTACACTTTTTTACCAATATAAAAACATTATGTATTAGGAAATATTTTTTATTTTTGTAGCATATTGGTCTCTAATTATTTTGGTGGAAAATTTCTTGGCCACTATTGAGGTGGTGTGGTGTTATACATTTGTTGAAGTGGTATGTTAGTCTATTATTTTTGGCTAGTTTCCCATTGTTGTGCACTTGAGGAAGTAACTGGTTGAGGAGTGAAGGTTTCTTGTTATGTTTGAGAAATAGGCATACCTATACCTTATTATTGTAATACAATCATGATATTGGCTAGATGAATATACTATGTGTTTCTTGGTGGTATATCAGACCCACTTTGGTTCAAATTAGAATGCATGTGGTTACTATCCACTACATTTTGAGTGAGGTATTCCACTTGAGTGATAGTTTATATAATCAAAATTATGACATTGTACATGTTTCCAACTAGGTGCATTAGATAAAGGGGTCTATGTTTTCATTTGCATAGATCAAATAATCCATTTATGTCCTTATTGAAGGAACTATCTCTATAAGTAGCATGTTTAAAATAACCATGACATTGAAATTCTGAGCTAAGTTAAGGTAGTTTTGGTGTGCTTGTTGTATCTATTCTAATTGATTGTCCATATGAACTTTACATTTTACAATCACACTTTAGATTTTTTGAGGTATTTTCCCTAAATCTTGGTTATAACTAGTTGATGGTTTTTCAAATCATTGATTCCAAATTAAATTTCTAGTGGTTTAATAAAATTATATAAACTTTCATTTTGGAAGTATAGTGGGTATTTAACTCTTACTTCTACTACCCTAACTAGAATTTCATCTTTATTTTCTAGAAAATGGTGATCCAATAAGTATGGATCATAAATTTTCTACCTTGGTGTTGTTATGTAGTAGGGATATTGTTTTTGTCTTTGTTCACTAATAAGTATCAATGAGTGAGGTATTAATTAGTTTGGTCTTGTTCTTGGCTTAGATAGGATGGTATAATCACTAAGTAATATGCTAGTGGGTCTTTCCTTTATTATTCATATGGAATGTTATAATAGGGATAAGTATCTATATCATATGATATATCATCACCATATGGATCTTGACCAAAGGGGTCACTAGTACAAAAATTCTCATAGTATGGATTGTATATAGTCCCATTATGTGTAGAAAAAGGCATGTTTGGATCTATGACCAGGTCTATGGAAAAAGGGTCTAAATTTGGAAAATAACCAAGGTTTGAAACAAACAACTTATGTCTCTATCAAATAGGTCAAAAGGGTAAAACAATTAATCTAGGTCTAAGACAAGGGGTTAGAATAAAAACATAAAAATAGTCTAACAAAGGTACTAATTTTCCCAAAGGTAATTATAATTAGTGAGAAAGGTAAAACAAACTTGAAACTATTCTATGGCTAAATTAATTATTTTTACAAAGGTGGTTATAATCAATGGCAAAGGTTTTAAGACAAGGTATCATAATTGTGAAATATGTCAAAACTGAAATAATGATTTGCCCAAAGGTAGTTATAATTGTTAATGTGGAAAAATAATTCTAGATTTGAAAACACGGGTTGATCTAAAATAATAACTACAAAGAAATATAAATTTAAGGTGATTGGCTTGGATAAACCTGGTAAACATCTTAGAAAATAACTTAATGCTAAGGTAATTAGCTTGAAAGAACACTTGGTAATTAGATCACAAAAGACCCTTTGATAATGAAACTATGACATTTTAGAATTCACCAAAAAAAATATAAACAAGTCACATGGCAAAAAACCTCATCTTAAAGGACACTCAAACAACAACAACCATTAAGTCTAGGAAAGGGGTCTTTACACCAATTAATAAATTAGTCCGAGTAACACAATACAAATGTAAAAGGTAGATGTCCTAAGCTCAAATTAGATGAGGCTTTAATGTAAACCTGATTAGTTTCATATATGTACTTTGAAAGATTTAATTTTAAATTTAATGTAAAACACTCAATTTTTATAAGGCAAATAGGCTAGACTAAAATGGGTAGTGTTACCACACATTTGAAATAAAAGGTATAAAATTTTTAGAACTTGGTTTCAAATAAGACAAGGTTCTAGAATAATTTAGGCAATGTAACAATGCACTTTCAAACAAATGGTATAATCATGGTTTATATACAAAAAACCAATGCAAATGTTTTAAATAAAATGGGTAGTGTAACAACACCCCATTGAATAAGTGACACACAAATGGTTTTGGAATTAAACTCCAAGACAAATGTGTGAAATAAAATAGGCAAAGTAACATGTCTTAGGTCAAAGTGGTGTGAAAAAATGTGAATGTTTTAGACTCATTTTGACTTGACAATATTAACAAATAATTTTAGATCCAAACACATATGTTAATAAAATAAAATAGAAATAACACTAAATGCACGTCCTATCCCTAAAAATGAAAAGGTGTGTGCAACTTATGTCAATGTTTCCACCAATATACCAATGCTCAAAAGGAATTAAGTTTTAACCTAAAAACTAAAGAATAAGTGAAGGTATATTTTAAAAGCCCCATCCATATCTCAAGCATTAGTATAAGGCACAAACTTAGAGTGAGAAGCACTCAACATTTGGTAAGATATTTTGTGGCATTTGGGGTTGAGTAGAATCTATAAGTTTCAAAAATCATTAAATGGTCTAAATTGTGGATAACATAAGGGCACATCATGTCAATTGGATTAAAACCCACTAACTTACTATGTAAAGGTATAGTATTTTACATAATGACTTTAGTATTATACTACTTAGTGAATTCTAATGTTTAACATGAACTTATCTAAGTTTTCGTTAGGATTAATAGGCTAACCATTCAACCACTTTTCAATCTTAGTATCGTGTGCCATAGTTATACACCCCACTATGGATTGGGGTTAGTAAAATGCTTGGTGATGAATCCCTAGGTTCATGCACCTCTAAATAACTTGTGAGGAGGTGATGAACTCCCACCCACAAGCCAATGTAATAAAATAAATTAATTAAAATTGGCAAAACTTTAAAGGTTATTTCTAGGTCACCCAAGTCACTCAAATATTGGGGATATTATAAGAGATATTTATTTCATTTCAGTCTAAAACAAGGCAATAAACAAATCACTTTCTATCACCTAAGTTCCCTATAGGGGATGGGGGGAGATCATACACAAAGTTTTTGGTTTGCCACAAACAAAGAATTTAATCTAAGAACTTTGAAACTAGATAAAAAATAAAGAAAAAACAAAAAATATAAAACCTATTAATATATCTAAGATAAATAAGATGTTCATTTTAAAGGCACAAAATCAAATGTGAATGAATTTTTTACCCCTTGGCCTTGTTTTCTCTTATAAAATTGAAATGCTAAAAAGACAAGTTTGGTTAGGTCAATTTTAAGAACTAAAACAAAAGTGTGTGTGAGATTTTATAAGTGTTTATACCTCTCTTTCTCCACCTTAGTTATTAAAAAATTATAGGGGGTTATCTTGTATTTTTGGAAAAAAAATAATCAATATAAAACTTTCCATTTTTAGATCTCAAGTTTATGTTTACACAGGGTGAAGTCGTCGATTATGCAATAGAGTGAAACCATAAATTTCAATGAAGTTGTTATTTTCCTTGTGAAATAAATAGATGAAAACATGCTTTTGGAAAAGTTACCATTAGACAGTGGTTCATTCATTTAGTAGTCTAGGTAAAGTCATTGATTATAGGTTAAAATTAGGTAAATTCACCAAAAATAAAATGAAAATATAACTAAGATGTCACCAAATAGCATGGTTGGTGTTTCCATTTTTATTTATCTATGTTGCCATTACATAAGGTGAAGTTATTTTTTCTAATCCATTGACTTTTAAAAATAAAATATTGTAAATAAGGGATAAAAAAGGTGAATTCTCCATTACATAGGGTGAAGTCACCAATTATAAATAGAATAAAATGACATGAATTTGAAGAAAAAAACTCTAAAATTGAATATTTAAATTCTATTTTTATGAATTCTAAAGGTTCCACATAATTCATCTTGGCTATATGGGATGGGTGGTCCCACTAGGCATACCATTATGTATCTTAAGAGTGTGAATAACACACAAATGTTGATTAGTTTCTTATTAGTGAATCAAATAATAATATAAGAATAAAAATGAAATTAAACTAAAAACTCTTTCCTAAGAACTAGGGGAGCATAACATAATAGATAAAACCAAAAAATAAGAGATAAAAACACACAATGAATTTACCTCCCTTATCAAAATTAGTATCGACTTATTGGCATAGTAGATGTTCTTGCTTGGTCTATTCCATTAGAAACATTGATCAATGTTTTTCTCCATCTTGGTATTACTTCTCCAATAGACACATGTGGATTTTCTTGGATTGGACTAGCTTGGTGTGAATCTTGGTATCAATTTGGCATTATAGCATTACTTTGATAGCTTCTTGAAGACAATCCTTCAGAATAATCTTACACACAAAAGTTTGTTTGGGTAGAGTGAGGGCAGTTATATTTATAATTATCATAACTAAATCTAACCTTAGGGAGGTTAGGTTTAGTTTTAACTTTGGTTGAGTCTAAAATAACCTGGGTTGAGTTAGGCTAACCTTGGATTAGGTTAAAACACTCACTAAGGCTTGAAAACTTATTTTTAAATACTTATGAGCCATGATAACTCACTTTAGATATTTATGAGGTTATGACTCACCTTTTTTTGAATTTTAGGAATTAATAAATCACTTTATTAGGTCCCTTAACTTTGACTTCATATTTGTTGAAAAAATCCTTTTTTAGATAAATGAAAATCACTAGTTCAACTTAGAATGTTTACTTATGTAAGCTAATCAAGATTTTATTTTTAATTAATATTGTTTAGTGCTTTTTGGATTTTATGAATTGTTTTCAAATGTTTTGCATTAAAATCTTAGGCCAATAATGTCAAATTACTAGGTCACAATTTAACTAGGGTTGAAACTAAACTAAGTTATTGGTGCATATAGGGTTATACCCTAAATAAGAAAGCCTTACCACATTTATGAGTAATTAAATACATTAAGCTAATGAATTTGGGTAATTCAGGTGATTTATAGGCTTAAATTATACTATTTACTATAAATTGATCTAAATCTTGATTTAGGCATGAAAGTGGGAAAAAATGAGTGTCTAAAATCACAAGTTTATAATTTCAGCTTAAATGTAAATTTATGTGTCTACATTTTCACCCATTTTATTTTATTAATGTAAGAAAGTGAAATTACTAGAGTAAACAAAAAAAAGTGAATACTTGAACTTACTTGTGAAGTGTAGTTTTGAATGTAGGTTACAAAGATAAACTATGCTTCATGCAAACCTATAATGAAACATGTGTAAAATAATTTTTTAATTAAGATAAAAATAAATAATAAAATACAAGAAAACTTACACACACACACACACACACACACACACACACACACACACACACACACACACACACACACACACACACACACACACACACACACACAATAGAAAGTAACTAATACACCTGATTAGGTATGTGAACCATTATGTTCCTAGTGTAAAAAATGGTGCAGAACTGGTGATTGTAGAGGGTAGGCCACTTGGATATTTCATTTTTGTTAAAAAATATTGGATTGGACTATGCATGGACCAATCTTTATTGGTTAGGAGAGTTTTATTATGAATTCAATGTATGCTTAACTTCATAATTGAATACTCAAAGTGGTAAAGTATCTTGGAATCCTTGTATGAATTCCAATATAATGTTTTGATGAAAAAACTAGTTAAAAAAGGATAAACCAATCACTACATATTAAATAATCCTCATTTCTAGTGTAAAACTAGTGAAAATATAGAAAATAGTTTTTATAATCTAGGTTTTATGTATACAAAATGGATAATGACAAGTGTTTCCATTCTATATGTGGAATTGGTGTAAAATTAAGTAAGGAAGGATCCATATGTCATGCACATGCCCCCAATATTATATTTGGTGTATATAGATTCTTAGACAGAGTAATATAAAATGAAATTATGAGCAAAAACATAGAACACATGTCACACATGATGCCCCCAAATTGATAAAATATGAGTAAATTATAATAAATAAGACTGTGAATCTATTTGAAACTAATATGGACAACCTAAGATTTTGAAAGATTTTGGAATTGTCTATTTTTTGAGTTTTGGGACAATAACACCCTATTTGGACAACAATTGGGTGTGTTCCTATCCAATTAGAGCACTCTTATACCAACTAATTCTCTAAGTGTTTTATAAGTATGCTATGTGATCTTATGTATGAGGAATGAAAATTTATATCTACGTCTATCAATGTAATATACTGAGTCAGCTTAAATTTCTAAGACAACCTACTATGTATGCTCCCTCTTTTAAGGTGCATTGTCAAATATACACAATATCTTAACTCAATATAAAAATTTATGAAAAAAATTTATATGATAAATTATGTAATTATAATCAATATTGATAGCATAAAGTAGCATGGTATCATAATATAGATAAACTAAATATAATAGTAATGTGAGATGCATGTAGTAACAAGAATACATAGTGCAAATGTTAAGATAAATGTTAGAAATTAGGAAAACAAATAAGTGATAAATTAAGTATGTAAATATGAATATAACTACATGGGGAAGGATGAATTATCCATCATGGTATCAAAAAATGTTAAGGTGCATGATATCCATCATAGCATCAAAACATGAAAAAATAAGCATGCAAGTGTCATGGCCATAATACACATAAACTAAAAAAGGCATGAAAATGGAAGGCTAAGAGGATAAATACATTAGACATGTTCAAATTTCACACACACACATGGACATGTTCAAATGTCCTCACACTTATAATCAGATAAAAAGGTTGAGAGCCACGCATAGACATATTCAAATGTCCTCAGTCAAATAAACACAAGGACAATTTCAAATGTCCTCACACATAGAGTCAAATAATTAAGGATTATATCTAAAATCAAATACATATTCAAATTTACTCAATCAAATAAACACATAAAAAAATATACATGATATAAAACTTGAAAAACATGCATGAATATGTGTAATTGATCAACATAATTAATTTGAAACATAATTAGATTTTTTAACCTAGATAACTAGTATAAAAATATGTTATTACATGATAAATATTGATATGTGTAATGCAATGAAAAGAATTAATCTATGATAAATAATGAAAAGCCATTGAAGGATGAAACATATGTGTGAGATGCCCCTTATGAGCTTGTTGATGTATATGTAAGTTGTAGAAGGCTTGTGTGTAATCAAGGTTTGAGAAATAAGAGCCTTTATCAATATGAAAACATAAGGAAAATAAAACAACAATGGGGTGTATTCCTATCGATATAGGATGCTCTTAACTGAATGTATTTTTTGAGTTTATAACAACTAAATAACCTATAAAAGAGTTTGGGTATGGAAGCTTGTGTGCTATAAAATCACTCATATTTAATCATGAAGCATATATGATATAAAAATGGATAAAAATAAGTATTTAATATTATTTAAAAATTAACTAATGTAAATGAACTAAGCATAAGCTTGCAGAGGTCTTAATTTTGTATTTTTATGGAATATTTTACCTTTTTTATATGTGAACATAATAATATGATTAGCAAAGGTGTTATATACAAGGAATGATGCTACTATAAGACCAAAATGTGATCAATGAGATTCCTCTATGTAGGTATTATGTAATTACCATATTCATATTCTGAATAATTAATATCTATTGATAGTAGAATAAAATTTTAAAATCACAAAGTATAGATGCATGCCAAGTGTGTGATGGATAACGACTTGTATAACATGTATTCAACCTATGTATGTATTAAAAAAAAATTGGAATACAAAAAGACTAATTCAATATTGAACCAAGAGAATGGAAGTAGAAGTGACATGCATTATAAAGTTATATAAATAGTGATCAATTGTAATGGAAAGGAGTTATAAAATATAGAAATTAATATAGAGATATGATAATGGTTTTTCTAAATGTCTTCTTGTACTTATTTTGTGTGCATTTTATTCTCTATTTTTCTCAAATATATTTCATCATCAAATAATACATGTTATGTAAAATCTAGTCTACATTTATCTAGATAAATACGTAATTCATAATTTTGAACCACATAAAGACTTGACCTATTCTATAACTATGTCTGCATTCAAGTTTGTATCTTACTTTTCACATAAACCCAAATTAACATGTTATGATGGGTTTTCCAATAATCTCTACTAACAATGGTGTAGTGAGCATGGATTGAATAAAAATACTAAGATGGTTACTTGGACAAAGAGACCTATAATGATGGGTTGATGAAATAATTAAAAATTTCATAAAAAATGATGCAAAGAGGATATGAAGCTCTAAAAAATAAGTTATTAAAGAACATACATAAAACAAAATATATTTGTGTGATATCCTAGAATAATAATGGCATAGTTATCAAGACTTGAATACTATAATTTTCAACAAAAATAAACATTTTTTTAGTTTGGATGGAAGAGAGACTAAAAACCTTTAAAAAATTAGATACCAATCAAAATCATTTAATATATCATTGGATAAAATATAACATAAATGGATACATCATTTAATTTTTTGTATATGCCTATACTAAATTTTAAGGTTGTGTAGGATCTATTTATGAGAGGAATTCAAGGCAAGTTTATACAATGAATACCTACTCCCCTTAAAATGTTATTGTATTCACTTCAAGAGTTATGGGGATGTGTGTGATAATGAATTGACTGATGAAGAAATGGGAAGGGAAACTTGAACTTGTACCCAAAATATGGAATATGTAGAGAAGCAAAGTGAAAATCAAATTATATTACTAAATTAAGACCTATAACAATAGATAAGATGGAATAAATAGAATCTTCCTAATTTAGATGCAAGTATGAGTAGATTATATATTTTATAGGTTAGATAAGGAATGAGAGTTCATGAGAGAGATATAGAATTTGGAGAGGATGAGGATGAATAAATGAGAGGGTCAGAAATAAGAGAAGGAGAAGATGATAATGTAGAGATAAACAATGATTAGAAAAGGGATGTTGAAGAGATGGAAGAAAGTAGAAAGAGAGAAAAGAAGTGAGGAGATTTATTATAAGGCAACTTTATATTGTAGTTACAAGTTATGATATTTTTTGGATAAGATAAGTGAATTTCATTTGAATAAGTCTTGTTCAATCACAAGATAAAAGTAGGTTCAGTTTCAAATAAAGAAAAATTCATAGACATGGATAATTCATTTCAAGGGTATGCATCTTTTGTGCCTATTTTTTTAATAGAGAGAACAAAAAGTGTTGAATCTAGTAGATATAATAAATGGATTGACAATTTTATATATAAATTTGGGAAATATAGTTTGGAAACCAAGAAAGTGTTGGATAGGAAGAAATTGAATGAGTTTAGATTTCAAGATGCACCAAATCTTAAAACATTAGCAAATTATATTCCAAATCCACCACTAGTTATATGTGTGAAAACACGAAGCATGGATCTCAATGCAATATTTTTTGTCACTTTGACACCATATGATGGGTCTATTGACCTTTAGTAGTATATCTTAACCTAAAATGTGAAATGGTAGGTTAAAAATGTAACTACAGATGATGCAAAAAAGTACAAGCTCATATGAAACTTTAAAAAAAATAGATATATATTTCATCTAAAAAATAGATGCTAATAAATCAAGCTTTCATAATGTATAATACCATTTTATAGGTGAATTCAAAGTGAATAAATGTGTAAGTCATACAATCTAAGAGTTGAAAGATATTAAAAAAAATCAAGTGAGTTAGCATGGGATTACGATCCCATATTTTATGATGTAATGAACATAGTATAATTTTTATTTCAAGATACATATAAGGCCACATGGTTTTTATAATTCACATGAATTTGTATTAGATTCTACATTGTTTAAACACAATTCAATAATAAGGTGGATACTTGGGCAATTTCACTCCATGTAGAGTAGGTAGAAGATTATGGGGATAACCCATAACCTATTACAATAATTATGAAAAGATAGATGCTTTTTTACATAATATAGAGGATTTGTATGAAATTAATAGGCATAGGATAGGCCTCTAGTGTATGGGGTGTGGAAAAGAGGGGAACCAAAAAAATGACTACCCAAGCATTAAGATGACATTCTAAGAAACTTGTCATGTAGTAGGGCATGTGACTATTAAATGTAATTTATTATAATGGTACACTCAATAACCTTTGAATATGTACTATAACTTATGAAAGTATTAAAATCACGATGAAAAAAATTTATGATCATTCTAATAATTGAAGGAAGGCATCACCTAGAATGTCTTTATAGTAGTATCATAACAAATTCCCTCTAAAAATCTAGGGATTCTAAGACCATGCATATAGATTAAATATAATACATAGGCTATTCCTATTTATATGCTAACCTCACTTAAATACCAACCATAGGCTTTAGTAGGTATGAAATCATAGTCTCCCTACTACTAGGTAGGATGGACTTATCCATCTCCTTAGTTTCAATAAATATGGAACCTTACATCACCCCAATAAAAAAAATTGGTATGGGATCCATCTTATCCCCAATAAATGTACAGAGGATATGATGGCTAGAGAAAACAAGGTTGGGGTTCCCCTTAGTCATAATGAGGATATGAGGGTAAAACATAGTCAGGCTAGGGTTTTCAACAAAGACAAGGGTGATATAGAGGAGGCTATCAAGGTGGACATAAAGGAAGTAATCAAATACAAGATGAATGATATGGAATCAAATGATTGTCTACTATTTATTGGGGAGTGTAACCACTTCACACAAAATCACCCAACTAATCCTTAGAGACAGATGTATTAAGTTTATTTTAGATTTTTACAAGAATACCACACTAATTATTTATAGTAATAGATAAAGAGAGGAAATATAAGCTTATGTAAATGTAAAATTGATAAATTCACACCCAAATAATCTTGCATTTATACAAGATGTTACATGATGTAAACATGACAAGTAGGTATTTTATCCCATATAAATTCTATAGGGTCAAAGAATTTTAAAGGTCCACCAAGATAAGTATCTTTACCCTATGAAAAAAAGGGATTTGATGTATTAAGTAACTCAGGTTATACAAAACATTCAATAATAGACTATGTTAGAGGTGATGTCACAGACATTATTACACATATTTATGGACAAAATGTGTGCATCATCAGATAAGAGGGAGTAGTTATTACCTTGACAAATATTATGAAACATAAGTATTATAATAAATTAATAAATATCTTAGAATATTAAAATTATTCTACATAACCTGTTGGGGTATGAATAAAGAGGAAATTAGTAAATTGATAAGGTAGAATGGTATGTGAATACTAAAAATCCTTAGGATGTTGAATCCTACATGGATATTGAATTGGTATAATATGAAGTACTAAACACTATGCTTGATTTTGGAAGCATAATTAATATGATCCCTGTTCCACGTAGGAAGTTATTAGATGACTAACTATTAGTTATATTCTAGTAACATTGAGTCTCATACACTATGGGAAGGTATAACCTATTGTTCAGCTGGAATGTGTTGAAATAAAAGTTGACAACCTAAGCTTGTGAGGGGATTTATAAGTAATTGACATGAATATTTGTGAAACACATTACCATACATTGATTGGTAAGAAGTGGGAATAAAATGGTTAGATGATAATCAATACAATGTAAAACTATTTGGAGGTGCACAAAGGAGATAAACTTATCATTATACCCATAAATAAAATTGAGAGAAAGCCATACATCACACCTAAAGAGATAGATTCACCCTTTGATTACACAAATAATAATTAGTTCAAGGTGGGAAAAAATCTAGGCATAACACACTTTGAGTTGAAAATTATCATTATTTTCATCTAAAAACAAATTCTTCACAACAAATACAATAAACTAAACAACTCTCTTCCATACCTATGATAACAAAGGCATAAGTTCTATTGTTCCAAATAGAAGAATTTAAGTCACCATCTGTGTAATCACTAACAAGATTTAAATTATATTTCTTATAAAAAGTAGTTGTGATAAACATAGACTATATTGAGCCAACAAAATAATTCATTTTAACTCAGGAATTATGCTTTCAATCAGTGGTGATTTAGATACCCACATGCTAAATTGGGTAAGAGAAGATCATGAGGTGTGTCTGATTTAAATTTTTATATAGAATGCTAACTAACCTAATACTTTAAAACTAACAACTTGGATCAATTCATATTTAGACTATGGTAATTTTTATAATTAGGGTAGTTCCCAAAAATTCACATCCATAGGTGTGTAGGTGTATAGTCTGTAAAGGGTGTAAAATCTAAATATTAGGCACATGTATTATGGAATACACTTGCATATTTTATAATAACATGGTACATTCATCAAGAATACATAAGGGAGACAAAGAATTGGCCACAAGTCTAACAATAATTTATTCAAAAATTTGTCTTCAAATATGAGAAACCATTAGTAAACCAATCCATAAATACATTTAAGGCTTTATTATTCCATGGCCAAGTGGAGGAAATCTATAGTACTCAAGCCTATGCTTTGTAGGAATAATTAGCTAAGGACTTGAGGAAAATCTAAAATATTATAAGGAGAGTAAATAGAGCCAACACAGATAAGGAGGAATAAGTTGAGTCTAATGATAGTGATGATTAATTTGATTTTAAGGTATTTTTTGAATGAGAGTGTGAAGTGGAGGAGATTAGAGCCAAATTCATAGACCAAACTAAATATCAACATATATGAAATCTTAATATTAATGAGAAATAAGGATAGAAAACATTGCAATGTTCAATTCTAATAGATTCTAATAAAATATACCAGGAGCCATTATTTTTTTTATGGAACATTGGGATAGATTTTGCACCAAAACTTATAGCTTTAGGTGACTAATGGATGTAAAATTAGATTTTAAGAGGACTAAAACTATTGTGAGATTATCATGATGTATTTATAAAATAGTTTACAAAAGTAAAATGTGTAGACCCTTCACTAGGGGAGATGCACATTAACCTAAATGCATTTACACAACTTGTGAAAAACCATCCATATAGGATAGACCCCAACATGAAATTAAAGTTAAAGGTTGAACTAGATCAAATTAAAGAGGTAGGAAAAATCTATCAAATGGATAAATTAGATTGGGTTAGCCCAATGGTGGTGTAACCTAAAAAATCCTAGATAAATCATAGTATGTGTAGATTATTGTGCACTAAATTATGCTCATATTAATGATCCATTCCCAATTCATTTTATAGATGAAATCCTAGAGTTAGTCACATAACATGGAGTATATTATTTCATACATGGGTTCAATGGTTACCATTAGATACCAATCATAACATAAGATCAATCTAAAACCAAATTTACAACATAATAGGGATATTTTACATATAAGTTAATTCCTTTTAGATTGAAAATTATTCCTACTATGTTTTCCATGGTTATAATTACTACATTTTAAGACTTCATCCATGATTTCCTAGAAGTCTATCTCGATGATTGAGCTATTTATTTATTTATTTATTCAAGGATCAAATATACAAGATATGAGTGATGTTGGAACACTATCAAGCTCTACGTAATGTGATAAACCTAAATAAGTTCTTGTTATTTACACCTTTTTGTGTCCTTTTGGGTCATAGAGTATACAATGATGGGATTATGGTTGACCAAGCCAAAATTATAATTTTTATGGGGATGCCACCTCCTACCAATTCTACATAGGTGAAATAATTCTTGGGTCATATAGGATACTAAAGTAAATTAATAAAAGGATAAAAACTATATCTTCTCCTATGGAAAATCTACTATACAAAGACACCAAGTTTGAATGGAATAATGAGTGCTAAATAATGCTTAGTGATCTAAAGTTGAGTCTGGTAATATCTCTTAATTTATTATTTCTTAACTGGAGAAAACCATTTCTTATTCAAGTAAACGATCGAGGAATTATTGTAGGAGTTTTTATAGAACAACTAG
Source organism: Torreya grandis (assembly GCA_037957365.1). Taxonomy (NCBI): domain Eukaryota; kingdom Viridiplantae; phylum Streptophyta; class Pinopsida; order Cupressales; family Taxaceae; genus Torreya; species Torreya grandis. The sequence continues at coordinate 198,957 of JARHVA010005535.1, read as the reverse complement.
GAGATGGAGGATTAGACCATCCCATTATTTTTGCAAGCTAAAAACTCTCAGATGTAGATAAAAATTACATAGCTATAGAATGGGAAGCTATGGAAATGGTGTTCACACTCTAAAATTTTACACACTACCTTCTAGCAATGCCATTCTAATTTTTTTAATGATCACCAAGCTCTATTATATCTAGTAAATAAACCCATATAAGGATGGAGGATATCTCAGTGGTTGATGATGTTTTAGGAATTTTAGTTTAGAATTAATGTGGATCTTGGAAGAGAAAATATGGGACCATATCACTTGAGTTGAATATGCGATGGAGATGAACCTAAAGAAATTCAAGATGAATTACTAGATTCCCATCTATTTTGAGACTTTTTAATTTCCAAAAACATAGAAGACATATCTAATTTACTAGAATAAGGAATATTCTTGTGCACTATGTAGAAATGGATAAAAATAGTTGTTCACAAGAGCCATTCCATTTAGTATCATTAATGGATTTTTGTATAAAATGGGTAAGGATGATGTAATACACATAATATCCTTAGATCATGAGTTATCATACCTTATTCGAGAGGCACATCAAGGAATCATAGGTCAACATTTTTTAGGATAATCCACTACAAAGAAGATATGTCAAAGTGGCTTATGATGATCTATTCTATTTTTTGAAGTACACCAAGTAGGAAAATAATGACATTTATTAAAGGATGAGAAGGCCTAATTAGAGAGATGAAATTCCACTAAATCCTTTGATATCTAAAAAAACATTTAAATAGTGGGGAATTCCTACTATAGGATAAATGAATACAATCAATAAACATAGTCATGCAAGGTACATAAATAATTCAACAAACTACTTCACTAAGTGGGTAGAAGATGTGGCACTAAAGTATAATGCTAAGGACACAAATCAATTTCTATATGAGAATATTATAACCAAACTTAAATGTCTTATGAATTTGGTTAGTGATAGAGAAACAAAATTAATCAATAGTAACATCAATACTTTGATAGAGGATTTTATGATATCACATAACAAAAGTACATCATATCATATGGAAGCCAATGGGTAGGTAGAGGCATAAAAAAATTCATTAGTTAGATGAAGACAAAAGTATTTAATGTGTAAAGAGATGATTGGGAGGATAAAATTACTACAATCATATGGGAATATAGGACAAACTACAAGTGTGAGATAGGTTTCACTTCATTTCATATGGTTTATGGATTATAAGTAGTCATGCTAAAAAAATACAAAGTCCCCAATCTAATACATGTAATGATAATGTGACTAGGAGATCAAGACTATATTAAGTTATGATTAATGGATTTAAAAATGACAGAATAATATACAAAAAGATAAAAATGTACACATGAAGTCAACAAGAAAAATACAAAAGTGTGGCATGATCACAACCTATGATCCAAATACTTTTTTTCTAGAACACATAGTATTACTATATGATATATGATTTTAGGGATTTATAGACAAGTTGCACATCCAATTTAAGGGAAATTACATCATGCATGATGTTTATTAGTAAGGAACAATTGTGTTAAAATTTATTCAAGGAACCATTATAATAGGATGTGTACATAGTTATAAGATTAATGTAACAACCCCTCAATTTGTACTTAAAAAAATCATTTTTTTAATAATTAAACAATTACTTAATAGTCATATCAAAAAATTAAACAATATAACAAATAAAAACCAAAACTAAGAACAATAGTACTATACTTCAAATACTACATACAATATAAATCTTATACATCTCCAAATAAGTAAATACCATAGGGCACAACTATGACTGGACTCATAATACAACTACTTTTCCAATATACAAATATAATTACATTCCTTTAGGCATATGACCTAATATAATAAAAATAAATAAGGATCTTCAAATCTCGAGTCAAACCAACTCATGTATCTTTGATAATCTCAAGTGTCATCTCTAAGTAGTACTGTAGTGAAGGAGGGAGAGCATCATCTGATCACTTTACCACACCAAAAATGGACCAGTGATCCCCCACACAATACCTTATCATAAAATGGCCCTCCCTTCATAGATAGGTAAATAGAATGTTGAAATAATCTAGTAAGATGTAATAGTACCCCATGTGCTATAATATTTCTAAAAACATGTAGTGTACCATAATGAAATCTATTATAACATGATATCACATAGTATGAATATAAAAAATATGAAATACAACATATATAAAATTTCTTTGATCATAATTTTCATACAATCATTTTAGATTGGTCAATTTCATAACACACCACTTGATTGGATTATCTATTGGTATTACTACTTAGGCTAGTGGAACCCATCTCACTACCCATTAGTATCATCAATACAATTTTATATATAACATAGGATATAACTCAAAGAATCATACAAATTTCATTCTTATAGCAAAAATATCTCATCACATGCTAAACAAGGAGAAATAAAGATATAAACATAATCATCTACGTAAGAATGAATCTTTCATTAAAAACCAATCCCAAACTAGAAACAATAAACACTATTTGTACCACCAGGGTAAAACATGTAATAACTATAGTTTACTTCTACTATAATAATATCTAAGTAAATACACCACAAGACCACCCATATAATCTTAGTTTGGTGTTCTTAAATATGACTAATAGTTTTCCCATAATTAATCATAAAAAGTAATCATAAATATAAAGAAACATATGAGTTTAATCAAGTACAAATATTAAATCAAGTCATACACACACAAAATTATAATCTAATCATTCATTTACACTAAAAAGGTTATGTGTACATAATTATTTTATCCTTTTAACTATTATAAACATACTTATCAAAGTAAAACCAACATGCATATAAATGTGTGTGGGTCTAGACATAACTAATATAGTATGTATTATCTGAGTAATTTTAGTACTATAGAAATCTATGATATCCCATACTATCATAGTTTATATTATACATAAATGATTCATGTTCTTAGAAATAAAGATCTTATAATATTAAAAGATAGGTAAACTAGAATAGATTATACAATCCGGGTATATTTGAGGGCTAGACTACATAATCTATACTCTTAAAGTAGATACTAATATATATCACAAATAATAACTTAGTTACTAGCTTTATAGACATAATTCACAATTCAAATTGACATCAATACTCATATGGATATAAATCACTCAAGTATAATAATATCCAAAATGGAGTAATATGCTATGATTTTATTTACTCAAAGTGAAAAAAAAAAAAAAACCCTCAATAGCCTTAAATAACTAACTAAACCTCAAAAACATGTAAATGCACCTTCAACTTAGAATCACACAAGTATCTACAATAGGATATAATGAGTATTAGGTTTACAACTAAAATCATCTCTAATAACACCAAAAACATCCACTCACATACAACACAAAATAATAATTCTAAACCACATTATTATCCCTGATTATTTATCATTTTGAAAGAAGACATTAATTCTTTATCTATTGAAAATCAAATGCTATTATAAGATAGAAATGAAAAGATTCAAGGTTATGTATTCCTATCCATAACCATAGACCCAAGGTTGCCCTTAACATACATTCAACTTATATAATTATCAAAAAGAGCTATGCAAGGATCTTTCACATCCAAATTCCATAAAGACTCAAAACCCAAAGAAGCATAAATGGTAATTATAGCACGGTATATGGTTTGAGGCAAAATAAAGTTTTACCCAACATTTGATCTTGCATTAAAGATAATTATATTTCCTTTTAATAATTTATTTCTTATTCCAAAAATTCAGAAAGAATTCATATAATAATTATCATTTTAATAAGGTTGTAATTCTTTAATTAGAATTCAAATGGTAAAAATACTTCAATTCAATTAATTATGAATTAACATTATGCTTGTAAAGAAAGCATATATATAACCCTTCATTTTAAAACATGACTCAATGTTTAAAATTAAAATCACAACTATGTATTTAATTTAAGAACACAACTCTTCAATTAAAAGCCTTTGCAATTTCAGCATAAGACTCAGTCAATATCCAAACACAGTCTAGATAAATTTTAACACAGGCTAGAAATACATATATCAGATGCAAGTATCCAGAATATAATGAAGCCATCAACAAATTGATACAAAGGGTATTTAAATATCCAACATTGCTAAGCTATTTTACCAAGACTTGCTTAAAATGAAGATATTCAATGTTGACTAATAAGTCAATTCACAAACTATTAAAATAGGATGAAAACTTGGCATAAATAATGTAACATACCAAAATTCTCAATGCATCCATAAAAAAAAGGAAATGCTAGTCTTCTGAAAATATGACGTAGGCTAAAAAGATAGGACATAATTCATACAAAATGGGATGTGGCTCAATATGGATTAAAATGCTACCAATATTAATTACCATGCAGTTATAATAAAGCTAATGCAACTTCTTTATATAGAATACAACCCCCTAAGTTATTCAACATTTATATAGAGTCAAATAGACCAAAATCAACATAGGTAATAAATTCAGTGATGCTAAACTATTTGCTATGCAAACTCTAGAAATAAAAACTCAAGTTTAGCAATGATAAAATAAACCATAGAATTATAATGCTACTCTTATCAACTAGGATGTAGATTCAAGATTAGAATGCAACTAATTAAAATATATGCTCATAAAATTAATATACAAGTTGAATAATATAAAATTCTTGGCTAAAAATAGACACTACCATCCAATAAATGAAAAATTCCTTCTAATAAGGGAGAGTCACAAACCAAAGTATTACAATGCAAGATAAATACAAAACTCTAATTAATTAAGGAAACATTGGTCCTTTATAGGTAAAATGCTACCTAATATGGTTTAAAATGGAACCTCTACTTACCCTTTAAAATACCATTTAAATGAAACACAACATAAAGAATACAATGTAGGGTAAATAGTTAAAAATTCAGCTTCAAAAGGAATGATGCATGTCTATAGATATGAAAACATAACCATCAGATTACCATGTAGACCAATCATGAAATATATGTAAACTTTAGAGGAATATAATATAGTCTAAAGAAACTAAATGCTAATTATGAATTGAAAATGATAGTTTAATAACTAAGTGTTGACAAATACAAATGATACCCAGGTTGAAGAGGATTAAGTGCAAGTTTAAAGTATAATATGTAAGCCATCTGAAATATGACGCAATGAATGTAGTTATATGCAGGTTGCAAGTAAATTCATAAGAAACCTTAAATCAATACACAGGCTAATAATAAATAATAACTATCCATATTTATCCTATTTAGCATACAAGAAAACATAATTACAAGTTCAACCTGATAAAAATGCCTTTTCTTTTCTTTTCTTTGAAAATGATAGTTTAATAACTAAGTGTTGACAAATACAAATGATACCCAGGTTGAAGAGGATTAAGTGCAAGTTTAAAGTATAATATGTAAGCCATCTGAAATATGCTGCAATGAATGTAGTTATATGCAGGTTTCAAGTAAATTCATAAGAAACCTTAAATTAATACACAGGCTAATAATAAATAATAACTATCCATATTTATCCTATTTAGCATACAAGAAAACATAATTACAAGTTCAACCTGATAAAAATGCCTTTTCTTTTCTTTGCTTTCCTTTTCTCTTTCTCCACTCAGATTTTTCTCTCATGAACTTTTTCTTTCCTCCCTCTATGTCTCTATCTATGTGTGTTTATTCACAAAATTTAATATTTATTTATAAAATTCATTCTCCCTCTAAATTATGTGCTCTACCCTTGTATGAAGACTTCCTATCTTGGTTTATCATATGCATGTCAATTTACTCTTATAAGTTTATCTTCATCATATTTAAAACATGATATTTTTAATTTCTCTACCATTTTTTCCCTTGTTTTCTCAATATTCACTTATGTTAACTTAAGAATTTATTTTCCTAATTTCCAAGTAAATTATTACATGGATATTTAAAATTGTATTTAACTCAAGTTATTAATTTATTAACTTCCGTTAATTTCTTCTTTCCCTTTAGTTTACCAATTAATATCCAAAACATGCTAATTTAACTAAAATAATTATAAAATATGTTTTCTTAATTTTCATGCATACTTAAAATTTTAACCTTAAATTGCATTAACACCTCTTCCATGCAATTTTTTTACATAATGATAAATAATTATTTAATTAGAAAATAAAATAAGTCATTAATTACATTTTGCTTGTAAGATAATTGTTTTCAAAATAATTATATCTATTAACACTAATATTTATTTTCCATTTTAGAATTAAAAAATCAAATCAATTAGAAAATAAACCCAATGAATACTAACATTAATTCCACATACAAAAATTATTACAAGCAATACACATTAACATTTTTACGTAAATATCCTTTAATATATATTGAGCATATTTGCAAGGCCACTAGCATTTCCCACTGATATTCCCCCAATCACTCTATATAGTTGATCCTCTTCCTCATCAAGATCTGAGGGTGGGACCTATCCTACATCCACTTTGAAATAAGTAGGTAATTAGTTTGAGTCATCATAAACCAATGATGAAAAACTAATAATTATACATCCTCAATATACAAAATAAAACATACAATTGTCATAACATGTATTCTAATCAACATAATTACTATCTCATTATATTATATGTCATAATCCTAAAATTAAATCAATAGTAATCAAACATTAACCATACTAATCAATGTATTAAAGGTTATTAATTACAAGGTGAAATCAAGATGTGACACCCCCCTAAAACTGGTCATTATCCTGATGACTTTTATTAAAACAAAATTTTTGATTAAAAAATAGAGTTTAACCTCATTAAAATATAATATCTAGTATCATATCATGTAAATAAATTAAAATTTTACTTGAAGAACTCATATAGTTATCCTACTAATAACTAATCATAGAGAATTAGTCCCATAAGACCCTACTTTGTGGCATTTCTTAATCTGCAAACAAGTTTCATGAAAAGTCACTTCATGTTGATTAGTTATATCATGACCACCCTGAAGTCTAAAACCACAATAAAATTTTAATAATATCTTGGTAAAATTTTCATCACTAACTTAAAAACACATGAGATCATCACAAAAGTCAAAATAAATAATCATATGATTGAATTTGACAAGTTCCATTTGTCAAATCTTAGATTCGACAAGTCTATCTATCAGATCCAACTCATTAATAACTGAATCAATGTGAGGCTAAGTAGGATACCATCTTATCACTTATAACTCACATTCCTATTTCACCAATCATCCCTCAGGTCTCCATGACTAAACAATCTTCAAAAGGTGTATAAGGTTCACAAATCCATTCTACTAGATCATAAAATAATATTATATGCTATAACATTCCATACATACTATCATACACACAAGAGAAATCATACAATCATCTTGAGATTTAATTAATTTTCTACTAATCAATCAAAACTAGTATTATATCTTGCAACTTAACCTGTAGTGTTATATTCATAGTAAAATGTAAATAATACCATAATTAACATAATCATACAAAGGTTAAGTATCATACCATCCCTAAAATTTTATAAGTGATACATCTCTTTGATTTCACACAAGAAGTTAAAAGGTTTATCTCAACCCTCTTATATTTAACAAGATATTCTGTACACCTTATACCTTACTCCTAAAGGTAGGTACACAATTTCTCCAAAATAATATATTGCAAGAAGAGAATAATATTAGTCTAAACAAAGGTATATAATAACATAATAGTTATAATTAACTAGAGTTAATATAAATTCAACATTATCCACTCTTCATATTTAATTTCATAGGTTACATAAAATTGTGTCTCAAAAATGTCACACATAAAAAGTAGAGAACTAACATCTCAAAAACCAAAACTTCCTACATACCCTTACATGGTAGAAGGAAAATCACAATCCAAGTTGCTAAATCACTATCACTTACCATCTTGCAAGTATAGTATCATAAACTAATTCCACAACTAGAAATAAAATATGAACTAAAAGGATGAATCAACAAGAAGTAGAAAACACTAACCCACAAACTCAAGGGAATAAGATCAAGAAACAATTCAAAAACAATTTTTTTTGCTAAGTGAAACTCTTAAGCAACATCCTGAGAATACAAATCTTCTTGATAGCTTAAAATGATGTAAGAAAATATTTAGAGAATAACAACTCACCTTTAATATAAATAAGAGTATAGACACTTAAAAACTACACACCATAGTTTTAGATGTCAAAACACTTTAGACCCCTACTCGACCTTGAAGCTAGTTGACCACCTAGTTGACTTAAACCATTTATTAATTTACTAAATTAACCTTTTAATACACCTCATTTTAATTTACTTTCATCCATTTTAATCTAGATCATTAACCATCGATGACCAACCTAACTATCAATGTTTAGCTTGACCATCAAAATTTAGGTCATCAACCTACTTTAAATCCATTTCTAGTTGTGTACAAGATAAGCATGGCACAATTTATCAAATTATATTTTTTGTAATGCTAAAAATATTTAAGACATCATAATAGGTAAATTTATCTTCCATCCTGATTAACAACTTCCTCCTACATAATTAGTAATTTCATCTTATAAAAAGAGAGAAGTAAGAAGTGAAAAGGATCCAAAAATTGTGAAATCCATGAATCTATGTCCAGGTTATCAAATATTCTTTCATAGGTATCTAATATCCCTTAAACTATAAAACAACAAATATGAAAACTTGAACCTCTATGCTAATCACTTTTGAAGGCCAAACTACTCTCACTCTACCCAAATTCCATCATCCATCTAACAAGTTATAAGGAACTTCATTCTTGTTCCTTTTTTATATTTCATTTATAAATCCCCTGACCTAATCAAATCTACTCACCCACCTTCTATTTTTGACCAGATCCATATTCAAACCCCTATCTAATCATTTACC